>WKFP01012481.1:135453-178613 GCA_011057875.1 Pterocles orientalis
AAAAACCAGCTAACGATCCTCCTGGAGAGGGAGGATGCCAAAACTCATGGAACGGAGATAAACGAGTGTCCCGGGCTGAGAGCTAACGGCGACCGTGGGGGGAGGGGGGGAAAGGCCTTGGGAGAGCGAAGCAGGTCTCCAGAGCGAGATTAATCCGGAAGTGCAAAGACAGCTCTCCTAGAAGAGTCTTCTCCTAAATACTGGATATGACGTGCATGGGATGGAATAATTGGTCAGTCTGCTTTTCAATCTTGACTTAAAAGCAAATCCCAGGCTAGAAGCTGGGCTCTCTCTCTGTCTATTGAGAGGAGAGAGGCTGAATGTATCTCGTCCTTGAGAACAAATAGCAACATCCTAGCAATAACTATAAACGTTCTTCTCTGTTCTTCTCTTATCAATTATCTCCTGAGCAGGAATCCAAAACATAGCTTCTTGCTAGCTGTTTATGAAGAGAAGGGAAAAGGGAAAAAAAATTAACTCTGCTCTGCTTAACCCACGACAGTAGGGCTAGAGATAAGCTGTTTCAGCCTTTGCTGCTCTACTAAAGCAGGGATCAGGAATCAAATATATCAAGAGTATGTCTTTAAATTGGAAGATCTTTGAGCTGGAAAAGAAGATGCTGCTTTGCTGCTTTTGAACAATAATACTTTTAATATTCCCATCTTCCCTGTACCTCTGGGATAACTGAGTTGTGCTAGATTGTGAGTGTTGTTTGAAAATCTCCCCTGTCAATTGTCACACTTTTGTCTCTGTTGACTGATGTGGCTAATTCCTCTTGTCTTAAATAACAGCCTAACTACTGTCCTTTGGGCAGAGTTTTATTTTTAAGGTGGGTGTGACTACTGTAAGATTTAAGTGTAATAGATAATTTGCTGGTTAGCTGGATTTCACTACTGCAAGTTCAGTTGCAGACCAGGCAGCAGGGAAACTCCCTTTACTTTGACAGTAGTTTTCTAAAGCCTGCTTACTGGGCAAGACCCCACGAGTTTTGGGTTACCCTGCTGCATGTCAAGTTTTTCCTTCTGATGAATACAATGATGTGCTCTAAACAAAGTGAGCAAGAGTGAAATGGCACCCCTGCTTTGTCCTCTGCTTGTTCTCACCCTTGCTGTAACAACCCTTTTTAGCATCTTATGAAGAGCACTACACTTTGCTTTTTGTTTGTAGTTTTTGCTTTAGCAAAAGAGTCTTTTATAGCTGTAAAGCCTTAAGGAAGAAAGTTTCTGGCAATATCTGTAGGACTTGCAGTTCTTTACAGTGCAAATGCTGAAATCTATGTTTTGCTTTAGTGTCTTTCAGAGTTAGAGCATTTTTGGATAAACAAAGCTTTTCACATACTGTCTCAGCCACTTACAGGCAGCCTTTCCCCTCAGACTGGAATGCAGCCATTGGAATGTTGCAGTGTGAGCAAGGAACTGTAACATAGTTGAGGGTCAGGAGTGGGATGTAGTGGGGCAACATGTCATATCTAAATGTTAATTTTGATTAGCGTATCTCACACCAAGCCATTTATTGTCTGAAAAATTCCTGGCATCTATAACCAGATTTTTATTTCTGGAACAGTTTACAGTCGTTTTTCTCCCCGAAATTACTACTGAATATTGCTGTGTGGTAAGGAGCAGCTAGAAATGTGTTTGAGGAGTGCTGGCTTAGCACCAACCCAATCAGGTTCCACTGCAGAAAAAGAGACCCCAAGTGATGGCAGAAGTGCGCTTGTAAGTGGATCTGGTAGGTATGGTTTAGCACTGATGCCAGCAGATGTGCATTCTCCTGACTTTAGCCAGCAGTGTTGTCATTTGTCACTCAGGCAGTGCCATGCCCAGGTCTGTCATATGTTGGGGTGGTTGCTGCTCTGTCTTTATTCTGCAGGCTGTTTAAATCCTAAAGGAAATATGAATTATGTTGGTGACATTTGTTGAACATTGCTAGCAGCATTAGAGGCTAAAGTGATCATTTTTGGTGATATTGAGATACTTTTGCTTTGCCAGAGATGATGCCTCATGAAAGAATATAAAAATCAGTTATTCTTCCACTTCTAGTGCTTGAAAATCTTAGTATGGTATCGTGGGAATCCCAGAGGAACCTCCTGAGATAAAGTCTATTTCTGTATAATTTTTCTTGCAGAGGAAAGCCATGTTTCTGGTGTTTGTTGTTTTACAGTAGAAGTTTTCTAAAACATTTCAGAATGTTAGAGATTGGAAGGGACCTTGAAAGATCATCTAGTCCAATCCCCCTGCCAGAGCAGGAACGCCTAGATCAAATCACACAGGAACGCATCCAGGCAGGCTTGTGGAGTCTCCTTCTCTGGAGACATTCAAACCTCTCTGGGCAGCCTGTTCCAGGGCTCTGTCACCCTCACTGTAAAGAAGTTTTTTCTCATATTCAAGTGGAACCTCCTGTGTTCCAGTTTGAACCCATTGCCCCTTGTCCTATTGCTGGATGTCGCAGAGAAGAGCCTGGCTCCATCCTCCTGACACTCACCCTTCACATATTTATAAACATTAATAAGGTCACCCCTCAGTCTCCTCTTTTCCAAGCTGAAGAGACCCAGCTCCCTCAGCCTTTCCTCAGCAGGGAGATGCTCCATTCCCTTCATCATCTTCGTGGCTCTGCTCTGGACTCTCTCCAGCAGGTGTTATTATCTCCCAGGTGTTATTACAGAGGGGAAGAGTGTTCTCAACTTGTGGATTGTAACCTGGCTTCTGTTTCTGAGAGAGAGCTGAGAGAGGAAACCTGACAGCTTGTGATAACTGAAAAGTTAGGTAGTGGTGTAGACATACCTGCTTGAATCTGTAAGGAGCCTGGAAGCCAGAAACAAGGATTTCTTTCCACCCCATCTGTGTGGGAGACGGGATGCTGCAGTAACTGGAATCCCAAGGAGTGAGCAGCGGCAGATAGACTCCCCTCTGCACAGTGAGGGACGTGTCGGATGCCTTGCTGGATAGTGTTATGGACAGAAAGAGTTTAAATAGGGTCGAGTTGGGGGCAGGGGAAGCTGAGCAATACCTTTTTTCCCATTTTTTCTGTTTTATGGCCTGCCTTTGGTTAACTCTTCCTGGGCAGTAAGGCGAATTGAAAAGGAGGTTCAAATGGGGTAGCTGCCCAGGCATGGCATACCTGGTAGTGTTTGCTGTTCTGATACCACTATAATTATCTTGCGAATCTTCTGTTTAGAAGAGACCCATATAAAAAGCATGGAATGATATTTTAAGACCTTAAAGAGGCTTAAAGAATCCTCCTTTATAAAATTCAGTGTTGCTAACAGCACATTTTTGTATACTCAGAAGATCTTTGCTGCAGTAAGGTAGCCAAAGCTACTTGGGCACATTCTGAGTGTATTTGCCAGATGAACAGAGAATGTGTTTAGGTTTTTATTTGGTTGTTTTTTCCACTGCAGTGGAGGTCTCGGTGTGCTTCATGAAGCAGGCTGGTTTTAGCTTACTTGCAAAGCTTGAGCACTGAACACAGAACTTGCCAGCTCGTCTCTTCAGCTGTCCTGCTAAATATCCCCTGACCTCCCTGCACAGGAGAACTGTCAACATCCACTGGTACTTCTGGAATTTGATGCACTCCACGCAATACACTATGTGTCCTCAGAGGAGCAGCGAGTCCAGAGTGAGCCCCTGCGTGCCTAGGACCCAGGGTGGCTGACAAAGGAGACGTTCAGTCACCAGTGGAGGATTGTATTCCAGAAGCTAATCTGAACTAATGCTCTTAACCCTGCTGGAGCTGAAAAAAACACACAACAGATCTGGTTTTGTGGTTTGCTTATTTGCCTTAATGTCTCCAGGCTGCACAGTCTGTACGTGACCCTGTCTCCCTGTTCTGCCCGTTCTCCCTTTGAGATCAGCATGTAAGTGTACCAGCATCCATTCTGGTCTCCCCTTCTTCGCATGTCGTCATCACCACTACTCTGCAGCTGCCATGTTGTCCAACTAGTGAAGTCTCAGAGTATTGTTCTTATGTCAAAAGCTGACAAATCTTAGGTATGAGAAATACAATTTCTCAACTCTCTGGTCAATGAAGGGTGCACCTCCTTTTGCCAAACCAGTTATTTCAATTTCTTTGTAAAAGCTTTGTATCAGGTAGTACTTTTTAAAGAGGCTTGCAAAGCTGGAATATGTCTAAGGGTCTGTTATTTCAAAGCACTTGCAAAATGGGAAGAGCTAAGTTTAAACTGCTGGGATTTGTTTCCGAGTCAGTAGATAACTTGTCAGGAAGGTTTTGGGGTGTAAAGTCATGTATTTAAATATAGTGTGACTTCTGATGTGTGATGTTGCTTGCAGCTTGAGGTGAACCATTTCTGTCTGCATCCTCTTAGCAGAAGTGTGTAGACTGTGCTTGTCATGGAGTCCTTGGCTTTCATCCACTTCTCCACCAGCTCCTGTAAAGCCAGAATAGGTACCAGTCAGTGGAGAATGATCCATGAGATGCCAAACACCAGTTTGATCTATTAAAAATAAGCAGTATAATAAGGAATTTGAAATAGTTCTATTGGTGGCAGGAGACAGGAAACTTCACTCATGTTATTGTCTGTTCCAAGAGTGGCAGTGAGGTTCAGAACTCTGGTGGTGCCCTGCGTTCCCTATCTCTTACACATTTGCGTAATGAACTCCCAAGGCATGTGGTACAAAAGGTCATGGGTCGAAGGGAAGGCTTGTCATTTCCTAGTTGCTTTTATGGGAAGAGGCATATGACCTTTTGTGGCTAAGTTTACTGATTGCAAGTTGAGGGAACCCTTGGTGGGTTTGCAAGTAATCAAGGAGCGTGTGTTTCAGAAGCAAATGTTGTGGCAGACAGCATTGCATTCAAAAAGATGTTATAACAGTATGCCTTGAAATGATTGTCAAGCTGAGGCTTTCAGGAAAGTCTTTCTATTAGATGTATGTGTGTATGTATGCATGCACTAAGTGGACTGCTAGTGGGAGCTGTATGTAGTGGAAACTTCATCCAAATATCGATCTAGAAAATATAATCTGAATAATCAGACTTTGGGTTTTTGTAACCTTGGACAATTATCCAGATAGGTCTGACTGCAAATATCCTGAAAATGACCTAACTATGAGTTAGTTCCTGTGTATTTTGTTTTATTAATGTTTTACAACCTAATATAACTTGCTTTTTTAGAATTAACGAATCTAAGCTTTTGATCTTCAAGTATTTTCAGGTGAATCCGGGAAATTCTGAGCATCTCACCCTGTAGGGACGGTTGAAAATACTGGTATGTACCAAGTCAATTCCCAGTGTCCTGGCACCCATCTAGTGTAAAGATTTCCAATGGTCTGTGGGGCAGTTGGCACCCTGTGTGATGAGGAGACTGATTGTGGTGTTGAGGCCGGATTTGTGAGGAGAGGAGTATGTCCTGTAAGGTGTTTTTTGAAAGGCTGAACAACAACAAGGTGGGGAGCAGGCCTGAGAGAGGAATGATTATTTTGGAAACAGGGAAAGAGACCATCTCCTGTTAATAGGATTGCTATTTGTTGCATACTTGCCTGTTAGATTTTACGACATGACCTAAAAATAAATCCAGGAAACAGGCAAAGAGGGTTTTGGATCTGGTTATTTCTTAATGGAAGCTGATTCCCTCTTTGTAGTTTCTTAATGGAAGCTGATTCCCTCTTTGTAGTATCTTCTCTCTCTGCTGTAGTTATTTAGTAAGAGACCTCAAGTTGTGTTGTCTTATTTGGTGTTCGTGCCGTCCTTTTTTCCCCACACTTCTAAAAATTATACTTCACTTTTTTTACAGCATAAATTGTTTACTTCTGTGATAAAAGTGCGAATTTTAGTAGTGAAGAAAGAGTGCCTGCTGAAACCATCATCTTTCATTTGTCACTGAAGTCTTTTGAGCTTCTTCTTTCAGTTTTGTTCCAGTCCCCCATTCAGGTCACTGGAATGCTGGAAGAACTAAAAAAGGTAATCCCATGAGGAAGTCTTGCTAATCCACATTATTATGTTGCTGTGGGTTGTGATAATGACAGTTTTCTCAGGGCTTTGGGACATTAGGAATGAGTTTGTGACATGCTTGCTCTTTTGCTACCATCTTTACATAAAACAAAGATGAAGGGGGTGTTCTGGGCAGCCTCCCTTAGTGCTTCACCAAGCACTGATTAAAAATACAGTGTGTCTGGCAGGGGGAAATTGCTTCTACATCTTCCTAAAATGGAGATAGGAGCTGAAAATATTCTGCTTTTTTATGATTAAAGACAAAAATGTAAAATGGAGGTTACCCTAAAATCTAATAGCAAAATCTGGGAGAGAGGAGAAAGTAGTATTTAGATAATGGTTCCCTGCTGCAGATCTGTCTACATAAAACAAATGAGTATCATTCTTTTCTTACACACCCTTTCATTGAGAGTGAGTGCTACTTTATGATTAGCTGTATGATTTTATTGTCTCTGCAAGAAGAGCGCAGAAGCAAACAACTGTAGATTAGGAACAATTTGCAAAATAGTTCAGTGATTAGAGTGCCTTTGGAGATGCTTTCTGTGTAAGAACTGCATCACAAATTATACTGGCTTCCTGTGTTCAAAGAATTAACTGTGAAAGGATTAAAATGACATCTTAGATGTCAGCTAAATACTCTCTCAAAATCCCTTATGTTGTCTTTAAATCAATTAATTTGATTTGTTTAATCCACAAGCGTACTGGGTTGGCGAACTTGTGCAAGTGAATCTTTAGGCTGAATTTCTTCAGTGTATTTTAAGGAGTTTTAAAGACACTTGAGTGTGTCTGGCAAACAAGAAGCAAACATGCCAGTGAAATGTGGAAATATGCCTGCCTTCCTTTGCTGGGGTGTCAAATGAAAATGCTGCTCTAATCGTTGATGTGCCTTTTCTAAGTGGCAGCTGGTAGCTGGCTAATCCAGTTTTTGCAGACGTTCCTGATCCTTGCTGTTTATGTTGGATAAGAAAGTATGACAACAGCCTACTCTTGCTCCCTTTGCGACAGCGCTGCTTGCCTGTACGTGTTAAGTGGGAAGCAAAAGGGGAAGAAGAGAATCCAGAACTCTCAAGCTTCATGTCTATGCTTTGCAGGCACAGCTGAGATATTTTTATTTCTGTAAAGTCTCAGAAAGTGACCCTTGGTACTTAGATGTGGACATTTCTAAGGTACACTTACTCCTCTAAATCATGTGGATGGTTGGTTAACTTACAGTTCTGCATCGATAATGAGGATAGTAGCATTCACCTGAAAAATATTTGAATATTAATGATAGAAATGATTTGCTCTTTTTGGAAATCCTACAGGTTTCTGCAAGCTGTAACCTATTTAAATGCATTAGTCAGAGATGCTGTGTCAAATCTAAGCCTGTCCTAAGCTTGAGGCTGTGCTGGTTGTGATATGTTAGATCAAGTGTTGTAAAATGGTGCATGTATTCTGAATAAGCTAGTGATGCTCTAGAGGGTGTTTGGGCGCTGTTGAGAATAACTGGTTATTCTTGGCTATCTTCTGATAGGGAGAACAAGACTGGCAAGTAACTTCAGAAATTAAACTTCGTCTTAGCATCAAAACTATCAGAATTGCATCCAGCTGGTGCTTCTGCATTAAAAAAAATGCTGCGGATGTTAGAGCAAGTGGTATCACAGACAGAGCTGAACATTGCCATGTTATATGCTAAAATAGAATTGAGCTTCTCCCATGCCATTATGGCTTGCTGTCGCTTAGCAACTCCAGAAAGTGAACTACTTCTGTAAAGGTAGTAAGGAAACTGGCCCCTGAGCTTAGGGCAGCCTGTACCCCCAGTAGAGCAGAAACCACCGCTGTGCAGACAGAAGGTCTTCCTCTGGAGGAAGAAGTGGAGGATGGAGGAGTTTGGCATACAGGCTGATTGGTTTAGGTAAGATAGGCCTTTTATTTGGAAAAGTGTAAAACACATGTTAGATTTAAAAAAACCAAAACAATCAAGTGCTGTGTGTTCCCCAAGACAGGAATGAGCTCTAATCTAACCTTGCCATACAGTCCTATCAGCGTAACTTTGGTGGTAAGAGAAGCTAACTGTCGGTGCGAACTGCTTCTGCTTTCTTCTGACTGGCTGAGAAATAATTCTGTATGTGGCAAAAACCGTGTCCTTACGGAGTCTGTGGGGCTTTATACCAGAGAGTAAGAGGCTGTGGCCAGCACGGAGCATCTCTGGAGGGCTCGTGGCGCTTGACAGCACATGCTGATTCATGACTTGCCCATTGAAAATGTGTGTTTACATTTGAGTGCCAGTTTATGCTCTGTCATTGCTTGGGTCAAGGGGGATCCATCCTTCCTAGAAGAGTGGGTTCTCATTTGGAGCTTTCCCTCCGAATGCGAGGAGGAGTAAGGCAGGCTGGCTTTTTTTGCGGTTCATGCTGATGCTGCTCCTGGCAGATGGGCGGTTTTTGGGGCTTCAGAAGACTTGGCAGATGAGTGAGTGCCTGCGAGCTGAGAGAGTATGATGTGTTTGGGAGGGTGGCTGTTGTTGTGAGATAAGAGTGCAGTTACTCATGGAAACAGAGCCTTCCTCCTCACTGAAGATGTGCTGGTGGGTGTTCACAGGATGGATAAATTCTCTTACATTTTGTAAACATATAGCTATTATTACGACAACCCTACAGCAAACAGGGCAGGATAGCAAAGCTTTTACTGAGCAGTTCTACCGCTGGCACTGTGTTCTGGCTCCATCCAGATGGACAAAAGCCATTTGACTTCCAACCTGTTAGACAGAGGAGTCTTCTCTCTCCAGGCTGGGCTTGTGGGTGCTCAGGTTAGGTGTTCAGGGTGTGGGGGGGCTGATGGCACCCTCCCTGAAGTGCTTTGATCTTGAAGATGAGGCAATAATGCAATTTAAAACCCAAAAGCAAATTTCAAAGTGATCCTAAATGCAGTTAAAAAGGAGTCCAAGAAAGCAGAAGTGCCACACTGCAGACTGCTTGGTTCCCGGCACTCAGTTACTTGGAATTGGTTCTGCCTGAGCAAGCAGAATTCAATTTCCCCCGTGCCGCACAGCTATTATTTGAATGGAAATGTATGGATTGTAGTTTTCTAACTGCTGTGAATGGAGCAGGGACACCTTCTGTTTTTTCTTTATCCAAAAGTTTAATTGAAATAGCCCTGCAGAGCTCCATATGAAAGGGCGCTGGTTCTCTTCTGAATCTCCCTCCTGGTTTTGTTTCCCTTGAAAGCTGGGGGGGTTGGATGAAGAGTGTGTCGGCTTCGCAGCCATGGGGCTGGGTGGTTTGTCTGCTGCTGCTGGTTCTTAATGGTTGGCTATGCAAAAGTTAGATAACAGGGATGGAGAGAACCTGAGTGCTGGCTCTTGAGGATTTTGGCCACATGCATTTTGATTTTTACGGTGTTGTGTTTGTTTTGTTTTGGTTTGGTTTTTTTTGTTGCTTCAGTGCAAGTGCTTCCCCTCTTTCGTAAATGATCTTGCTTATCTTGAAGAGTAGCAGAAGAGGCTTCCTCCTTCGCTTCCCTTGCATCAGTTTATTTGGCTGAAAAACCTGTTACCTTGTGTGATGCCCGGTTCAGAGCCTGGGTGACTTTACCAGTTCTCTTCAAAGAAAATTTTGAGATTTATGTCTTTAATGTGTGCTCCAAGTGGCAGTATGTATCCTGAGACTTGTTCTGCCTGCTTGCTCTTTTAGTTAAGGAAAAGATGCTCTGTGTATAGGTGGAACTGGGTATCACTTTTGACAGCGAAACACTGAGATGCCCATGATGGTGGGAGTAGATGGCTTCTGGTCTACTGTACCCCTGGCCCAAATCAGGTGGTCAATGGCCCATTTTGGGCACCTCTGTTTTTCACGTTGTTCTGAGAGTGGCCATGTCATCCAAACCACTGGTGCAGGCTGGGAGAAAAATGAGTGGATGTCCAAGATATGCTGCTACAGGAAGGCTGGTCCATGTGGGGAGCAGCAGATCTGCAATTTGTGGGATGCCACAAAGTGGATGGCCAGTACCCCAGGCCTCCTTCAGTTCCAATGAAAGCTGCTTATGGGTCTTATTTTGGATGCAGGGATCTTCTCTCTGCTTTTTTTTTTTTTTTTTTGGAAAATACTGTTTTTTAAAATGCAGCTGTCCGTGACAGCACAGTCTTTACTGTAGATCACAGCCTTTGGGAGATCTTGAGGTCATCTTCACATTGTAGTAACTCCTAATATTTTAATAGAAGGCTTGCTGCTAGCTCTGCTTCTTAATATGTAATTATTTTTATTTTATTTTTTTTTATTAGTAGTGACTCTTACGAGTACCTGAGAAGCAGCCAGCAGCAGGCCTTCTGAGCTTTGATTCTCGTATTCATAGTGAGATTCTAACCCGATGAAACGAGTGCTTTGGGGAGAAAAGCAATTTCAGGTAAGTAAATGGATTTTGCATTTTCAAGCACATGTGTTTTGGAGTGGTGTGGTCTTTTTTTCAATACTTTGTTTACTGTAAACTGATATTAAATGTGACCTGAATTTGGATAAGTTGTTGCTTTGGACTTGCACAGGCAGATATACATTTTGCTTTGGATTAATCATTTTGTGTGTGTATGCCAATGGCAGCGTTTGGCATTGGCAACAGTCAGTGGTCCTCACTTGTATGTTTGCGCCGTCTGACAATGTCCTACAACTGAGTGGCATTGTTTCCTTCAACACCTGTACTGGCTGGTTTCCTTAAGTGAGGCTTTCATTTAAAAACATGTCTTAGTAGAGAATATGATGTTTCCCTCCATTTTCTGTTAGCTTAGATGTTGCTTGTGCCAACCTGGCACACTCTTCATTCGACTAAAAAAAAATTACACAAGCAGCCTAACTCCAGTACTAAATTGTATAATTTTAGGAAAATCAACTGCAAGATGACTTAGATTGGTTCCTTTTTTGCTGCTTCCAGGTAGGGATAACTAAGAGCAAAACTTGAGAAGATGTAAGTTGTGTATAAACGCTCCAAAACCTCTACTTGTAAGGAAATCTTTGCCCTTCTGGCTGTTGAAACGACTGATATATTGGGTAGACAACCAGACTGGTGGCTGGAATACCTGGGTTTTGTTCCCAGTTCTGGCTTTGACATAGATGAATGACCTGCAAAGAGAAGATAAATGGGGTGTGTGCCCTTTCTTGCTGCTTGTAGTTAAGCTTTTGTCTTCTAATAATCTTTTGAAGCTGTGTGAGGATTTGCAGAAAGGTGTCTTTTAAGATTTTTGTGGTTTTGTTGGTTTTGGTTGGGGCTGGAAAGCCCCGTGACTGATTTAAGAGCTAGAGGGGCAGCTGTCATAAGAATCAGAAAATAAAAGTGGAGCTATTGGGCATAGAGATCTTGAGAGAAGGTGTGTTTTTAAAACTATTATTTGTTTGTGTGTAGCCTGAGTGACTGGCACATTGAATGAACCGAATCTTTCATGTCTTCAGTTCTCAGTTGGGAAAGCTGCTGCCTTTTTCTCACAACGTTCTTGAATATTAGTGAGGCTGAACTGGCTGATTCTGAGAGGCCGTGGTGGGGGACAGAGCAGAATAGCAGCTCTCAGTTGTGGTTCTTCCTAATGCAGTTGTAATTCTTTCTGCAGGTGCCCAGAGCAAATTTGGTTTTGGGAAAGTTCATTTTAGCCCCTCTCCTAGAGATGTCACAGCACTGCATGCCTTTAAGTCTCAAGTGCTGTACAATTAAAATGTTTAGTAGTGCTTCCACAGATACTGGAAGACATACCATCAATAATCAGAAATAATGAGAAAAATGCCGTGACTAAACAAAACGCTGCTGAAATTGAGAGAACTTGATTTTTTTTTTTTTTTTTTTGTGTCGCACGTAAGGTGAATTGTTATGAGCAGGTTTTAATTTTGTAGTTGCTGCTTTCTGAAAGCTGGCGTCTGTGTGATAGTTGTTTTGGACAAACTGTGATATCTGGGCCTGTTTGCATCAGTCATAAAAAATCCCAACTTTCTCCACCCTCCTTCAACTATATAAATATTAAGAGTGGAAGACACTTTTGCCAGACACCAGAAGATCACGTCACTCTATTGATTCAGCTTTTGTTTCCCCTGGGTCCACAACACAGACATTGTGAATAATGTAGTAATGTGTTACTTAAAGTTTAATGCAGATTTAATAGGGGTTGAACATCAACAGGTACAGTGCAAGAGGTGCAAGGCTGCTTTATTCCCAGCTAAGTGAAAAAGACTCAAATCAAATACTGTTGGGCATGTGGCACACCTTGCAAGTAATATCTTCACATAAATTACAGATGCCTTGGTGTCTGGGACCTCTGTCTTTTTTGTGGGTTTGGCTTGGTGGTATGTGGCAACATACGTTCCAAACTCACGGGGTCACAAAGCACATGGATGAATCATTGCTGAAATTTAGGGATCTGATACAGTAGGATATCAAGACACTGCTGTCTCTTCAATGGCTTTTTTTTTCTTTCCCCTTCGTACAAGTATTTTTTTTTTAAAACAAAAGGAAAACATCCCTTTCCTCAATTGTTAGCGTTTCAGAATTCGAGCCTTAAAATAATCCAGGAAGCCTTTTGTTATATAAATATACTCATTCTCCAGCTTGGCATATAGCTGATATAGTGCTTGATATAGCTGCTTGCTGAATTATCTTTTAAATTTAAACTTCAGTGGCTTTGAAGGAGAAATGCACTGTTAGTTTTATATAGCAGTTAGTGTTTCTGACCATGGCGGAGGTCTGGACTCAGAAAGCAAAGCAAACGTCCTGATTGCTGTATAATGACAGATAACACTGACTGTTTAAGGCAGACATTGCAGTGTTAAGCAGTGATTTATGGCTGGAATTCAGCTTCCGTGTCTCTTCATGATTTTTGTTTAAGCTTGTTACTGCCAGGTATCCTTACACCTACCAAATTTAACTCCATGGGAACAGAGCCTCAGCATATGCGGTATCTTTTGAAAATATTGTTGCCTAAGTTACTTGTTCAGAAATGTGTATGAATACAGCAAGGGCCTTGGAATAGTTTAAATTCTGGTTTAACAGGCACTGAAATTTTTCAGCTGTCAGATTTTCCGATTAAATGGGCAGCAGTTGTCAAGAGCAGATTTTTTTTTTTTAAAACCAACAACAAAAAAAACCCCACAAGAAAACCGCACCACCACGTGAAATGTCAGATGCATGGGAAATAAAAAGCGGTGTCTGGTTTTTCAGTGGTGTCTTGTACAGGTAGAAGCACCTTTGGGGAAATTTATTAATTATGTATGTAACTGAATGTGAATTTAGAGTTTTTTTCTATATCTTCTGTAGGACATGAGGTCATTGTGACATTGACTTTTTAAGTAATACCTTTGCTGTTAGGAGTGCCTGAGCTTGAAGTCACTGATGCCTGAAGAGGTGGTGTGCCAGGTAAAGGCCCAGGATCTGCTGTGTAAGCACTGCCTTTATTCACCTTCTGCACAAAATGAGCAACAAACACGTTTTCCAACATTACCTGGCCAACCTGCTCTTTGGGAAATTGTGGGCATCCTTCCCAGCTGCTGTTTGACCCCCCTACTAACTTCCCACCCTACTTTTTTGAGATGCAGATCAGCTGCACACATGAAAACTGACCTATAGAAGTGGGAATGGCAAATGGATGTTGCAGGATCTGCCTGGGTGGTTTTGGGACAAACACAGAGTCCCCAGGTTGTGTTTTGAAAGTGAGGATGAAGAGTGAATCAACACAATCCCCTGGGAGTACCTGAATCCAGTCTTTGGTCTGATGTGCTGCTGCTGCTTCCTTCCATGTTAACAGAGCAACCACGTGTCAAGAGAGAAGTGAGGAGTCCAAGGAGAGAAGTGGTGGCCTAACGTCTTGGGGCACTTATCCAAAACTGAAGATTTAATTGAATTTGGAGCAGATACTGTATGTTCCCTGTGCTTGAATTGTTTAGATTGATCAGATTCAACTTTGGTAGATTTCTTAGCCATTGCTGCTTATTAAAGAGCTTGGCTGGTTCTTGGTAAGCAAGTAGCATAAAGCAGGTTGCTGCCCAGTGGTTTCACTCTTGTCTCCTAATTCGTCATCCTAAGGATGAGGAGTAACAGTTTTAAGCTGAAAGAGGGTAGATTTAGATGAGATATTGGGAAGAAATGTTTTCCTGTGTGGGGGGGTGAGGCAGTGGCCCAGGTTGCCCAGAGAAGCTGTGGATGCCCCATCCCTGGAGGGGTTCAAGGCCAGGCTGGATGAGGCTTTGAGCAACCTGGGCTAGTGGGAGGTGTCCCTGCCCATGGCAGGGGGGTGGGAACTGGATGGCTGTTAGGGTCCATTCCCATGCAAACAATTGTGTGATTATTTTCTCTCAGACACATACGTCCTCCCCCATTTCCTGGAAGAGCAAAGGATGTGCTAGCAGGAAATGTCTGCGCTTAATGAAAACAGGCTGTACCCGCTGCTGATTAATCATTAATCCAAAGAGAGAATCTTCCTTCTCTGGATTTGTTTGTCAACTGAATTAGCAAATGACTGTTCCTTTGACCTGAGGCTGGCTTTCACTTACTTTGGGATTGATTCATAGCTTATGGGTCAAGTAATAGGATTTCCCGTAAGGATGTGCTCACCAATTCTCCCATGTGTTTAAAGACAAAACAGGTTTTTTGTTTTGCTTTGCATCCTCTTTGCTTATCCTCCATTTTGCTTTGGCTTAATTTTTTGCTGCTTGGCTCTTGTATCCATGAGTGTTCAGTTGGGGTTTGATGTCTAATGCCATCCTGGCTCCTTTCAAGTGTCCCATCATCTACCTGAGATGTCTGGTAGATACCAACTACTTTTGATACCAACCTGCGTGTCTCTACTTGGGCTCAAGTGCTTGAGGAGTGAAGGTAACTACATTTAGTTGTTGTCTAAAAGGCCATTAGTGCTTTGAAGTACAGCACGGCTTGTTTGAAAGCTGAGCAGCTGATGTTAAACTCGGGGCTGCTGTTCCTGAATGTTTGGGCAGTTCTTAGTATGCAGTTAAAACATCAACTGTTATGTTGCAAATGTTATTTTGTGCTGAAGTCATGCTGAAAATAGTTCAAAATGTCGTGTTTATTTGGACTCACAAGGTAACGCCATCTTCCTGATCTCTAATCTTGTTTTGCTCTCTGGTTTCCTTGCGTTCAGCAACCTGTATTCAAACAGTGCTGGAGCAGTTGGTGAATCTGCGCATCCTTTTAGTCTGCAGCCCAGGAGACGCAGGCTCTGCTGGTGATACTCTGGGGTTTTGTGCCTTTTGGGAAACTGTGTTATTAATCAGTTGTTTTTCCCCAAGTTTGTTAGGTGGGTCCAACCAGCTATGTTCCCATGTTGAATTAAACCCTATTAAATAGCTCTCTTGTATTGGATAAGTATTGACTTCTTCTTTCGTTATTTTAGTGACAGATGTAGTTGTTTAAAATTACTCCGTGGTTTTGCAGTTTTATTATTCCACAGATGAAATGGTTATTTGGATTCTTGCATGAGACACTTTGTTTCAGTTTATTTGTTAAATGATTTTCTCTGTTCTTGTAGATTTGTTATTCTAACTACCAAGAAATTAGCTTTATTCCAGCAGTGACCAGGACAAAGATGCATTAAAACAAAAAGGTTTTTTTCCTGGCCTGTGCTCCCCCTTCCTCTGCTGTTACCCATTTCCAATGAGTATCTGAAAGTCTGTCAGCAACTGTTTTGACAGATTTCCACGTACTACTTAGGAAGACAAAATGTTATACCTAATATATTTTGCTCTATGGTGATAAATATGTAGCAAAAGATGAATAGAATATTTGGTATTAAAATGCTGAGGGATTTTATAGTTCTGATGGCGGATGTCTGCTGTGTCACCAGAGTCCTCTGTTCCTGTCCCAGCTGCTCAAATCATGCATGAGTCAAAGCCATGTCTAGGCAGATGTAAATATCCTCTTGTCTAGAGCATCCTCCTACCTTTAGGTTCCTCCTTGCTGTTTTCTGCATTGTAAAGCTTCATTGCAGCTGTCTCTAGACACTGATGCATTGGTGGATTCCCCAAGCTTTACTAATAATTTCTTGGAAAGTTTACATAAATACAGCCTTAGGAGCTAGCTGAGCTGTATGGCACATCTTGAAGTGCGAGTGGCAGAAAAGGTAAGGAAAGTGCTTTGCGGAAATGCTGTTTTTATTGTTAGGATATGTTAACTGTTCTTACAAGGTGGCTTCAGATATTTCATAAATGCTGTCAGTAATCCAAATTAAACTGATGCCCTCCTCAGCCCGATGCAGCTACTTGTGTCTGCCCCCTGCAAAAGATTTGGACAATACGTCTGACAGCGTAACTGCCCTGCTGTAGTACTGGTTCGTAAGACTCTGTCTGCTCCAAAAATAGTCATCTTGCATGAAAAGTATTTAAATAAAGCCTGCAGCAGATGCAAAATCGAGCACTGTAGACAAGGCAGATGTAGACTAACAGGTCTGGGCATAGAACTCAACACAGATAGCATGCGTCTCTTCTGAAATCAACTGTAGCTCTTGACTTGCTCTCCTTGATATTTTGTTGGGTTTTTTTCCCCGCCTTGTGTTTTAGTCTTTTGGGAAGCTTCTCCAGGAAAGCAGCTGAATACCAAGAATGCAAAAGCACAGACTTCAGTTTTGCAATGCTGTATAGTTTTTGCTGATCTCATTTCAAGTCCCCAGACAGTTTGATCTGGCAAATGTAGTGCTAAATGGATGATCTAATTCCCAGTGAATGCTGTGATCATAAATATTACCCTACATCACAGAAATTATTTGAACACTGGTGTGTATTCCTCAAGCTGTCACTTGTCTTTCAGCATCCTCGTTGTACTCTTTCATCTTTAAATACTTGTGCTGAAGCTCAAATAAACCTACCTGTCAGCAGTTATGAGGATCTCTCTTCTCATCTCCAGCTGCTCCTTGATCATAGTGCTACCTGGCAGTTTAAAAGCTGTTTACAAAGGAGGTAAGGCAAATAGCTATGCCGTAGCTGCTATTTCTCTAAATGGTTTTTCTTATATTCCAGTAACATTCAGCAGAAGGTTGTGTTTGTGCTTTGTCAGGATGTCAGCTTGCTTAAAGCCAATGCATGAGCTCTCTGCTCGTAACTCCTAAGGACTAATGCTGTGGGCAAGTCTATCAGAGCAGAAGGACAGCTCTGTCCTTAAATCACTGTTGGATCTGAAGCATCACCTACCAGTTAGGTTTCAGGTTTGTTAACAAGGTAGTAACGTCATTGAGCCAAGGCTAGGTTCTCTAAATGCATTGAGTTGCTCTGGTTTTAGAGGAATAGTTGCATGGATAACTTGCTTGCAGTATCCTGAGATCCTTAATCACAAAATTGCAAGTGCTGCATGAAGATAGTGATTTCATGCCCAACCCCCTCAAGTCTTCTGTCAAGAAAGGTTTTATAATGAATACACGGTGCTCTCGTCAAATTTTAATAATGTTATATAGAGTCAACTCTTAAGTTAAAATTATGAAATAAAGGAGTGTACAACAAGGATAAAGAGCTTAAAAATTTTGTGACTCTTACTTGGCTATGTTCTTTAGGATTTAGTTTTATAAAATACCTATAAGGCAGTATTTTAGCTCTTATTTACACAGCTGAAACAGCCAGTATGAAGGTGAGCTGATTTCTGTGTGTAAGGGGAAATAAGTGGTGTACTCAGCTTCACAACTCAAATACGCCACTGTTTGCACACAGAATTGCCAAGCCAAAAGGCAAGGGTGCAACAGCAGATAGTAATTATTTGTATCTCTCCACTGTAAAGCAGTGCCTTAGTTAGGAAACTTTATTCTGAGCCTCTTCCCCCTGTGCAATGAGTATTACTAACTACTAGTCCAGACCTAAATCACAACTTTATCTCTTAAATTAATGGTTTCTGGGGGTTTCTGTCATCTTAAACTTCCAGGGGGACCAAATGCTGTTGCAACTTGTTAATTCAAGAACTCTGATAGTCCTAGGACGACATGAAACATGCAGTGCTGTGAATTAAGCAGTCTTAAATTGGCATAGTTTGGGTGCTGTGTAGTTTAGCACAGTGTACAGTTGTCCTAAAAATGGTGTTTCATGAGAAATGCCTCCCTCTGAGTGTGGTGTGAAGTACCACTGCTGGCCTGGGACCGGAGCCATCAACCTGTCGCTCCGGTAGCGTTATGCACTGTGTGTGTTGAGGTTAAGGTAAGGAAAAGGGTCTCTTCTCTGCAGTTTCTAGTGCAATGGTCAGTTTTCTGCAAATTGTCTTCCTCTGGAGAGGAAAAAACAAGTGTGGAATTGTTTTACTGGTCTTTTCAGTTGTCTTTCTGGCAGAAGGGAGGCCCAGAGGCTGAGATGAAAACGTGAATTGAGTGGAGCTTGGAACAGAAAAAGTGCCCAGGAGGAATTCAGGAGAAGAGAGAGTTTCACGGGGGAGTGGAGGGTGAGTGACAATGCAGCACCACTCTGTCAGCCACAACTGTAGCTTTGGAGAACCTTTGCACAGCGTTTGCTACCCACGCTGGCACATTGCCTTACTACTCTTTTCCTGTCCTTCACCATCATTTGGCTTGACTAGACCTGGATGAGAAGTGGGCATTGGAGGAAGATGATGGTGACAGCTGAAATCTTACTGTTCAGAAAGAGGCAGCGTGAGTGATTGCACCAAAAGATTTAAGTTAGGTGCCAGTGAAACAACCCAGACCTTTCAGGATGGTGATGCAGTTGGTGAGCAGTTGGAGAAGTTTACTTGGGTATTGTAAGATTTGATACCCTGTTGTAAGGAGATCTGGGTGTCAAAATTTTATGCTAGTGGCCGTGTGTCTCTGGGCAGGAGCGCATTCTGAGTGGGCAGGAGGGTGTCCCTGTACAGTGTGAAAACTGGATGGAGACATGGTCTATAAAGGATTGGCTTGCTGGAAAAAAGGTAACAGAACATGCGACAGCCTGAATGCCTGAGGAGTACCCTACAGCAAAGGAATGCTGTTTCACAGACCGCATTAATATAATTTGAATTCTTACAAGTGAGATCTCTTTTGAAACCTGAAATTCCAAGTGGAGTACCTAAGAAAGTCTGTTCCTGGACCTGTTGATTCTCTTCTTAAGGTGGGGTGCTGGATGCTCACTTGTGATTGAAAGGCCAGTTATAACAAGCAAAATTATTCCATCTTCCTAATATGCAGTTATATATGTCAAATAAAATAAGGAAGCAACAAGCTTAAAAGAATGGAAATTGTTTTTTTTTTTTGGTGGTGCACAGTTGTGTTGTGGTATTCCCTGCTGCAGGGTGTTGCTGAAAGGTTAGAGGTTTGGAGGAGGCTGAATAAAACCTAGCCATGGCTATTAAAAACAGTATCTCGTAGCTCCGGGAATGGTTATTAAAGGGATGTTTTGAAGAAGGCAACACCATCTGTGTTAAACTTGCTGCAGAAATGTGAAACTTCATTTTGTAAGTAGGTAATAAATAATGCTTCGCTGCTTTCAAAGGCTGTGCTGTGTAGATGTGTGCTAACGCAGGAGCTACAAGTTGGAGTAGCAGATTAAGTGTGGGATTTCTTGGCTTCTGTATTATTTGATATTTTTGGTAGCTAATGGGAAACAGGCATGTAGTAGCAAATGATTCAGGTGATAAGAAGTTGATGTTTAAGAGCAGATCGGAGCAGCATTTGGCTTGGAGAGTTTGTGGTGTTGCTTTACTGAAGTTTTGCAATCTGGAGCTGATGGGAGAGCGCTTACAGCTGGGGAGGTTGGAGTGGCAGCTTGCCAGCCGGTGCCTGGAGTAACGATCAGGTTACATGATGCGTTGGAGACAGATGGGCTTCAGTATTTCCCTGCAAGCTCTGTTTTCACTGTGATGTAATGTTTGTTAGAGCTGAAACTCTGGGATTGCACTATGGAAATCCCTGGGGCGGCCTGAAGGGTGAAGGTTTCTTACCCGGTATGTTGCTTTTTACTACCGAGAGCTGTTTTGCTGGCATGTGAAAGGACCAAATTGCCTTGGAGATTTTGGCGCTTAGCGGCATGTGAGTGTTGGGAGGCTTTGGGATGTGGAGGAGGATGGAGGTTGAATAATATCCTTTGAATCAGAGCTGTTTTGACATGCTCGAAAGAAATTGGCAGCTGTAAGGGGTGGGGGGAAACATCAAATGTTGAACCACTCGATGATTTGGTGTAGAGAAGAAAGACTTGGAGCAGTAGATGTTCAAGAATTTATACTATACTCAGGGGAGTGAAAATCAAGGTCTGGCTGAGCTGCACATGCACATGGCAGTGACTCGCTGTTAAGCAGCGGTTACCTTGAAGATTAAAAGAGTCTTGGTTCAATGGGCTCCATCCCAAAGTGTGGATTTGGTGACCTGCCTGATAACTTTGAGAGTAAGTTCAAAGTGATTTATCCCTCTTCTGATCTCTCTTGAACTCTGAGTGCCCCTCTCTATTTCTGTGAAGTGGCCGCTTCTGTATTTATGAGTAAGGTGGAAACTCCTAACCTGCTTTGCTGCCTCTGAAAGGCAAGTGATAGTTCTTACTGAAGATAGGAAGGGCAGTATTTCTGAACGTGTTTAGACTAAATTTACGGTGAGGAACCAAAAAAGTGTAGATGACGGCTGTTGGAAGGGAAAGGTTATATTTATTGCACAGTGGCAGGAGATTTATATGCATGTATTTTGTTTTACAGATAAATATTGTTTGCCTGTATTTCCGTAGCCATAAGCAGTTAGAAAATCAGATTTAAAAGCCTAAACTTTGCTATAATCTAGAGACCTTTTTACTTTTTTTTTCTATCCCATCTGCTGAGTTCCTCACTCACAGCTGAGGTGTCACGTGGCATCGAGAGAGCCATGAGGAGTGATGCATCTTGGTATCCCATGGTAACTCTGCCTTTCCTTCCTTTTTAGCTCATTTGCTTTGCTACCAGCTAGAATAACCTGACTATGGGATTAGATTTGCTTTGCTCATAAATAGGTGAAGGTTGCAGTGTTTTCACTTATCTCTAAAAAACTATTTGCATGTGGTAACCCAAACTGCCCTTTAAAAAAACCAACAGAAAACAACACAACAAAACACATACAAACAACAACGAAACCAATACCCCCACCAAACCCGGAAAACTAGAAGCTCCCCACCCTAACTTGTCAACGTGCAGGAAGTATCGCTTGGGGCTTTTACTCTTTGCTTGCCATTCAGAGTATCGAAGCTCCTCAGAGAAGTTTTCGCAAACCACAAGGATCCTGCAAGCATCTCTTGGGCTCAGTGGTAAAATGCTCACAAAGATAAATTTGCAGTTCCGGTCTTAGAATTCACACAAACTTTGCTGCTGGAAACTTGTTAGGTGAGACTTTCCTTTTTTTCCTTTTTTCTTTCTTCCCCTCCATCAGTAGTTTTTTAACCTTTGATTGTTATATGCAGTTACTGGCTGCCTCTTAATATAAGCCTGGCTAAATTCTGCCCTGCCCATTTGATTTTTGCTTTAGGGAAGGGAACTGTGTTCGGAAACTCAATTTAGGGAGGGGGGGAAGAGAGGGGCGGGAAAGGCTGGTTTTACTCGCATGTAGTTCACATGTTCTGGAGGAGACTCTTGTGAAGTTTTGCAGTGTGGGGGGATTTGTGGTTGCTGTTGCCACAGCTACGAGTGAGCTTCAGTTCCATTAGTGGAGGGGCAGAGCAGTTTTCAGAGGTAACATACCAGTACACAGACATGACCCGTTTTGGTGGTGTCCAACTCTTTTTCGAATCGGTTTTTGAATGAGAGGATGTCGCC
The DNA here is from genome assembly GCA_011057875.1 of Pterocles orientalis. NCBI lineage: Eukaryota > Metazoa > Chordata > Aves > Pterocliformes > Pteroclidae > Pterocles > Pterocles orientalis. The sequence continues at coordinate 157,075 of WKFP01012481.1, forward strand.
GTGGTGTTTCTGTGCAGGGGGAGACAGAGATGTAGAACTGAGCAATTTTTGGCTTTGTGGATTTGGGACGATGGATCTGCGTGAAGTTTGCTCTTAACAGGCTGCTAAGCTGTCATCTGCTATGCACTGTAAGTCCAGGCAAGTGGATATTTGGAAGTATTGCAAAACTCCGCTGGTATGCATGGGCTCTGTTGTCTCTGTAGCTGTGCCAAAGCAGGGTATGGCTCTCTGTTAGCTCCCAGCAGATATTGAGTACAAAGCACTGTTCCCATTGTAATGGGAATGAATTGCCTTCTGTTCGATTTTTTAGTTGCACTAATGTGAGCTGTGTATTTGCATTGGGAGTGCTGCATTGTTTAATCCAAACAATAGGCTGCTTGTGGCGACTCGAAGTGGTGGGGGAAAAAAAAAAAATCCCTCTTCTGTAATAGCAGGAAGAAAACAAGCCTGTTTATAACAGGAATCAGCAAGGATTCATTAAGTCGTACTTGACCTTTTCCCCTGCATTTTCTGCATAGATTATGATGATTTAAGCATAAATTGCTTAGGCAGAAAAAGCGCTTTGCCTGTTTTGTGTGTCTTTTAGTTACTGATTGTGGTTGCTTTGCATTGGTGGTGTAAAGAAATGCTATAGCTTTCTGAGGATGACAGTGTGTGCGAGAATTATTTTGAGAGTGTGTTTGTGCATGTCTGTGAGCATATCTCCTGGGCAAACTCCTGCACTTGCCAAAGACTTCTAAACAAAAAGGTACAACTAAGGATTTGTTCAGTAGAACGTGCTAGGGGTAGGTTTTTTAGCCTGGTCAGTACTAAAAAAGAGTTGATATGCTTTTTGATGTGGTTTGTTTTTTTTTTCTTTTTTTTTTTTTTTCTCACATGTGGATAATAGTATTGACCTTGCAAAGGTTAGTTGGAAACAGAGTTCAGAAGCCCTTCCCAAACAGGCCTGGCTTTTGTGGTGGTAGGGGAGAAGTTGTACTAAAGAAAAAGATCTGAGCTTGCAGTGTGCTGAAGGAAATAAAGAGCAGCAGACTGTAAGTATGATGTGGTAAGCTGCTGTAATGCAGATATTATTAGGTGTATGCAGCCAGTGACTGCATTGGAAACAAAAGCCTGTGCCGAAAGGTGAGAGGTTTAAAGTCCACGGCTAAAGATTATTAAAACAAATAATAGTAAGTTTGCCTTTGAGCACACAAAATCCTACCTGTGTTCAAGGCAGGTAGGATTCTTTGAATGTGAGAATATTTGTGTGGACTTGGGTTCAATCCCAGAAGACAGCTACCCTGTAACCAGATGTTTGCCATTTCATCATTTTAAGTAAGTGTGAATATTTCATAAGTAGATAAGAGAATTGGATTATACCTTTATCTGGATAAGATGAAAAACTTAACAACTACCTTGAGAGTCAAGCTGCTGCTTTTTCAACAAAAGCCTGACTTATCTGTGGCTTTCACCTCCTGTATTTCCTGCTGCTTATGCTTATCAGCCATATTTTGTAAGCTGCCTGCAACGATTTGCTTTTACACACTAAACTGCTGGCTCTTGGTCTATTTTGAAATGGTTAACAATATTTTTCTCTATATTATCTTATGCAAAGTACTCCTACGCCACTGCTAAAAACTGTTAGACCTGTTGTACGGAAACTTACCTGAGGAAACCAGAGGTTGCAGCGATAGTTAGAAAAGTTGGAGCTGGGGAGAGGAGGACTGTGATGTGTGGCAAATTGAACTAATACAGGGATCTTAAATTTAAGTGAGGAAATGGATCTGAAAGGTTGTGAACAGGTGGCACTCTTTTTCTACTACAAATCACTGTAACTTGTCATGTTAGGTAACTTCTAACTGGCATTGCATCTAAGAACCTAGGTTCATTTAAAGATTTGTTATTGCATTTCTTTGGTACTATTGTAATTTTGAATTGCTATGTGAAAAAGTGGTTTTTGTATTGGTGATATAGTTAAGTTTTTGCTGTGTTGTGAAAGTCTTTGTCTGCTGTAGCTTTTTATTTTTGGAGCTATAGGTATGCAGGTATATGGTTTAAAAAAAAAGGTGGGGGGGAAATCCTCAAAACAAACCTAACTGTGTCCTCAGCAGCCAAACTACAGCTCTGGCCCAGAGGGAAGACAAGGTCTTATGCAGCACATGTGGGAAATGAGGTCATGGCGTGCTGTGCTCAGCCTGTGCTAACGTCTCTCCGGGGAGAATTGCCATGGGCTCTTCCCTTGTTTAGGAAATCCTGTGTCAGAGGGAAACCCCCGGAGCAGAGGGGTCAGCACTGTCAGCCCCAGCATTAGCGTCTCGTGAGATGGTTTCCTATGGTAGTACCACCATGGGTGCTGGGAGCAGCTCTGAAATTGGGAATAATCCGTGGTGCCTTTGGGTTTGGAGATGTCCAGCTCACATTGTACCACTGTATCCTACTGCCTGGTCCTGTAGATCTGCCTCTAAGTATGTGTGTGGTGTCACTGTAGTTTAGTCTAGCTACAAAATGGCTGTGTAGACATTCCATCAGGATCAATAGGTTCCCATACTTCTTACACCATCCCTGTGCCCTGTTCAAAGCGTCGAAGGTAGCCAGGGTGCCTGGATTAGAGAGGCATAGAGCTGCTGGTCCCCTTTTGGAGTAGAGAGATGAGGAGAGGGCTGCTTTGGACCCAGACAGGCACAGATGGTTTTCCCAGAGAACAGTCCCATTTCTGAGCTGTGGGTCAAGGGGAAAAGCATCACCTGCTGCCACTTTGCCTTCACGCACACCCTGCAGACTTGCGATAGGGGAATTTAGCTTTTCTTTTACAAGGAAGTGCCTGTTCACTTAGCAGGTAGAACAAAATGAGTAGCAGCTAGTGTAACAGGCAGTGTATCTGGCTCAAACTGAAGAGTGTATTGATTTTGGAAAGTACAGAAAGACACATAATTGAGCTTATGGCACTCCCATCAGTCTGTGCTGAGGGTGAGGTGCAGGGTGGTGAGGGAAGCTAAACTAAGGACGTGTTATTTGGGCTGATGATAATTGGAAAGAAGGGAAGACTGTAGGCTACAGTACAGCCAAGAGTTGTGAGATGCAGGAATACTGCTTCTCACGGCTTTTTTTTGGACACAGTTGGCTAAGGAGTAAAGGTAGGTGCTGACATGGTCAGAATTACTGGGGAAAGCACAGTAACAGCACAGTACTGTCCGCAAGTGAGGTGTATCCTTGCAGGCAGCTGCTTGCCCTAGGGACTCACAAATTTTGTTGGCTCTTTTTGAGCTGGCCTTGTAACCATCCAAACCCCACCCCTGGGATGTCTGTGTTACGCCTAAGGAATTACCTTTATGGGAAGGAAAATAAAGACAAACACATCTGCTGTCCAGTAGACCTACTTAGAATCATAGAATCACAGAATGGTTTGGGTTGGAAAGGACCTTAAAGATCATCGAGTTCCACCCCCCTGCCATGGGCAGGGACACCCTCCACTAGCCCAGGTTGCTCAAAGCCTCATCCAGCCTGGCCTTGAACACCTCCAGGGATGGGGCATCCACAGCTTCCCTGGGCAACCTGTTCCAGTGTCTCGCCACCCTCACAGTGAAAAATTTCTCCCTAATATGTAAGTAAATCTACCCTCTTTCAGCTCATACCCATTTCTCCTTGTCCTCTCACTACACTCCCTGATGAAGAGTGCCTCCCTATCTCTCCTGTAGGCCCCATTCAGGTACTAGAAGGCTGCTGTTAGGTCTCTTTCTCCAGGCTGAACAAACCCAGTTCTCTCAGCCTGTCCTTACAGCTGTGCTCCAGCCCTCTGATTAATTTTGTGGCTCTCCTCTGGACTCTCTCCAATAGGTCCAGGTGTTTTTTATGTTGGGGGCCCCACATCTGAACACAGTACTCCAGGTGGGGTCTCACAAGAGCAGAGTAGAGGGGCAGAATCACCTCCCTTGACCTGCTGCTAATGCTTCTCTTCATGCAGCCCAGGACACGGTTGGTTTCTGGGCTGCAAGCGCACACTGCCGGCTCATGTTGAGCTTCTCATCCACCAATACCCCCAAGTCCTTCTCCTCGGGGCTGCTCTCCATCCGTTCTCCACCCAGCCTGTATTTGTGCTTGGGATTGTCCCAACCCATGTGCAGGACCTTGCACTTGGCCTTGTTAAATTTCATGAGGTTTGCGTTGGCCACCTCTCCAGCCTGTCAAAGTCCCTCTGGATGGCATCCCTTCCCTCCAGCGTGTCCAGCACACCACACAGCTTGGTGTCATCAGCAAACTTGCTGAGGGTGCACTTCATCCCACTGTCCATGTCTCCAACAAAGATGTTAAACAACACTGGTCCCAGTACTGACCCCTGTGGAACACCACTTGTCACCAGTCTCCACTTGGACATTGAGCCATTGACCACAACTCTTCTTCCTTTTTGAGCATTTGTGCTTCTGCCTGGAGATCTGGACTAGTTCTAGTCCATGGTAAGACTTCATGTAACACTGTGATGAGCATTCGCAGGTAATGTCAGCTGCAGAAAGAGTCTGTCCTGTCTGGTCTGTGCAGGGTAGGACTTGAGCTATTCCCTCTGTTCAGGTTTTTCTGGTCTGTTCCGCTGGTAGAAGTGGAAGGAGTGCGCCTGGCTGGGGAAATTATTGTTGAACCACGATAATGTATCTGGTTTTGATGCATAAAGATGCAATTAAGACTTGAGAAGTGTTTTGAACATTTCTGGAGAGTTTGGATGGATGAAATAGCTCTGCAGCAACTGTTGCAGCCCATAGGAGCCTGGAAAAATTTACTCAGAAAAGCTTATACTGAGTGTACTGGCATGAGGCACTCCTGTACTCCAAGAATACTACAGCTTTCAACATGGAAAGGCAAAGAAGTAGGGGCTTCTGCTCCCTGCTATAGATTATAATACTGGTGAAGTATTTGTACTGAAAACTGTTATTTCCCGTGGGAATCCATGCCTCCTTGCTTTCTTGCACAGACCAGTCCAACATTGAGTTGTAATTTAGTGCTTCCAGTACAAGAGGTTAAACAGTGATTTAAAAAAAAAAAATCCCTGAAACTCCGAATGACTTTTGAAATAGCACAGGCAGGAAATAATCTATATGTGGATTATTTGGTCTGTTGGGTTTTGCTCTCTCTTTAGAGGCCCTAAAAATATCCAGAGGTTAAAATTAGAATGGCAACCCCTAATGAACATTTACCAGTGAATTTTCTGCAGTCAGCTTTGATTTGTCAGTGAAAGCCTTGAAAAGCCATGGTCTGTTTTAGGATGCTAGAGACAAAGTGAGTAAGCATGGCTCCTCTGCATGGCACTGGGGAGCAGAGCAGATCTTGTTATGTTTTTGCTCTTTTTTTTAATGCTTTATTTTAGAGATGCATGAGGGCCATGGAAACTTCAATTTTCCTTTACTTAGTGGTGCAGCAACTATGGTCTTTCACTGTATTAACAAATAGTTGTGCTCTTAACAGCAAGAGAAACTAAGCAGTGCAGTGAATTACAGAAGCTTGTGGTGAACATCTTGATACTGCAAGCAATTCATAAGTAAGGTCGGTGTTTTCTGTCAAAATCTCAAGTTTGTAACATCCTTGATCACAAAGTCCTGTAGCCTTTCTGCTTTTCTTACCCAGGAGAAAAAGCTACTGTGTCCGTCTTAGTCATGCTGTCCTGTTGCACAGTGTATTTAAGGAAGTAACACAGTTATTTTTGTCACTTGGTGAATGATCCAAAACGCTAGCAAGGTTCCTGTTGGGTAAGTCTCTAATGAAAAGGCTGACTGAGCTGTGTGGGTTTATGTTGTTCGGTATTCATGCCCTCAGTCTTGGTAGAAGGATGTTCCTTGGACGTGAGTTTATGCTTTTCTGATTTGGCACCGCTCAGAAAATATATGGCGGGGGGACAGGTATAGCTGCCTCAGCTGGAGCCGGGGTATCATCTGTCTGCTGCTTTGGGGCAGGATGGTGTCCAGGCTCTCTCTTGGCTGCTCTGCTGTTTCCATATATACCTCTCTGTGTGTGTGTGCATATGTTTTTGTTTTTTTCTCTTAATACGCCTGAAACTTCAGCAAAAGGTTTGTTAATTCTGCTAGGAGCAACAGCACAGGCTGCAATGATGGGTGGATCTAACAAACCAGTAATGTGCTGGACATCCTGGTGTCCCTGGTTGTTTTGCAGAGCAGCTGCTGTGTCTGAATGCCAGATGCAGTCTGCAGGCTTCCCACCACTTGAATGGGACTCTTGTAGAGCAGCTTTGCTATCACTGTGGAAGGCAACTGGCTTAGCAAGGAGGTTAGGATGTGCAAAACCCTTCTGGCTGGACCCAGATGTCTCCTTTAATCAGTAAATAGCCCTGAAACCTGTGGCACGGTACTCCTTAGGAATAATTTGAGCCACTCTTTACCTAAATAGAGTGCCAAGAGTATCAAAAAGATGAAAAACAAATGTAGAGGCTCAGTGTTACCAGCCTTCAGGCCAAAAAATACGCTTCTGTTCATGAAAGTGGCTCATGGCAGTATTACATATAAATAGCAGTCCCTCTCTGAGGCTTCTCCCCGTTGCCTACAGCCTAAATTGGATGGCTTCCTCGTGGTGGTGGCCGCTAACAGTGAGATTAAAGGGCAGATCAGTTGACTGGGAGTAACCAAGAGTGGTTTGGTTATGGATGACAACCTGTCTTCAGTCTTTTGCAGGGGAGATAGAGTTTGAGGGTGCTGCCACTCCAGCTCCTTTCATCAGAACCAAAATCCCTTAATGAAACACCAGTGCCAATGCCCATTATAAAGGCGGAGCTGCTAATGCTTTTATGGCAGTGTGATGAGTTAGGCTGTAATTAGCGGCCTCTCTTTTCCGTTGCAAGTCCAGAGAGGATTCTGTAGTTATTTCTGTGTTTAGTTTGTTGTGCTTTATCAGTTTTAATTCAGTATGAAACAGTAGCTTATATCGCCCAAGAGAAAAGTATCATATAAATGGGGTTTCTTGTGTGCTAAGAGTGCAGCAAGTGGAGAGAAACTGGCTCCTTAGTCTCACTAGGAAGAGTTGTTTTGATGTTTTGAGATGCTGGTCTAATTTTCATGTACACAGCTGCAGGATTTCTAAAGACAAAATTGTAGGTGAGCTGAGAATCTGCACTCTCCTTATGACCAGGAGATCAGTGAAGTGAATTTATATTGTTTCAGGGCTGTCTCTTTGTGCATCTGTTGCATTATACTAAAATCTAGGTTGGCAGCTACAAATGGAAACCTTCCCTAGCTCCGATATGAAATGTGGTATTGCTTAGGGTGATAGACCCTACCAGGAGATGTACCTTTGACCTGGCCTCAGAGCTAGCCCAGGAGATGGACTGGCTGACCCCCAGAAGTCCGTTGCAACCTGTGGTGCTCTGTGTGTCTCAGCTCTGGATTCAATGACACAAAGCTAATATTGAAAAATAGCCATGGCCAAAAGCCAGAATTGTGGATGGCCTTTACATCCCGTGAACAAACACATGACAGCGAGGCAGTTTAAAAATTGTAGTGTTGTCTTCTTTTTTTTTTTTCTTTCCCTTTCTGAGTGAAGAGACACAAGTGCTTTTCACTTCTTTTTAGGGTGAACTGAACTTCTTTTTAGGGTGAAATCTTAGTAGATAGAATCAGCTTTGTACTTCCCTTTGTTCCTGATGATCCCCCACTGGCCTTTTTTTGCCAGACCACCTCCAGCTGTGAGAACAGGGAATGTTGGAGATTTAAAGAAATTGCAACTTTATCTTGTGGCTTTAAAATCAAAATCTTTATGACTTCTGTTCTCTTACATCAGCAAGAAGTAGGTATCTGCCAAGTCAAGGGAGATTTTAGCTAGTAAACCTAGAGGATACGCATATCTGACTCTTCCTTTGTTATAAAAGAGGAGAATCATCCTCTTTTTTTAGAGGTGATACAGAGCATTTGTAGAGCTGAGGGGTTTGTTTAAAGCATTCATCAAAAAAGTGATGTTAAAAAAGGGGGGGAGGTGGAGACTGTAAGAGAGATTTAAGGACTCTGATGATACCAGCCAGTCTGATGAAACACCTGCTGAGTAGTCTGTTATTCTTCTCAATCTCTTGACCCGTGTCACACTGGTTTGGCTCAAACATTGCTTTTTCATAGCAAAGGTGAGCTAGCAAGTACTGGATATGGAATCTCAACCTCAGGAGTGAGATATGGCACATGATAGTTGTCTCCTGCTGAGCTGGTGTGTGATTTGTCAACACAGTGACATTGTGGGCTTCTGTCATCGGTGGTACCTTAGACAGGACTGAGATGCTTTTTCTGAATACCTGTGTTTATTATAAATTTTGAGTGTGCACATGAACTGGCAAAATGATCACAGAATTGCAGGTCAGTTGAGGTTGGCAGGGACCTCTGGAGGTCACCTTGTCCACCTGCCCTGCTCAAGCAGGGTCACCCAGAGCTGGCTGCTCAGGCCCATATCCAGTCGGATTTTCAATATCTCCAGGGATGGAGACTCCAAAACCTCTTTGGGCAACTTGGTGCGGTATTCACCACCCTCACAACAAAACAGTTTTTCTTGTCTGACGTATTTCTTTTTGTGCCGTCTTGTCCTGTCACTGGGCACCACTGGGAAGAGCCTGGCTCCTTCTTCTCTTCTCCCTCCCTTCAGGCATTTGTATGCATTGATTCAAATCCTCCCCTGAGCCTTCTCCCAGTTGAACAGTACCAGCTCTCTCAGCTGTTCCTCATAGGAAGAATGCTCCAGTCCCTTAGTCATCTTAGTGGCTCTTTGCTGGACTCTCTCCAGTATATCCATGTCTCTTTTGCACTGAGGAGCCCCGAAATGGACAAAGCACTCCGGGTGTGGTCTCACCAGGATGCTGGTGGCTACCTTTGCTGTGAAGGTACATTGCTGGCTCATGGTAGCCTGTACTGGTGCTTGGGGTCATTCTTCCTCAGGTGAAGGACTTGGCTATCCTTTATTTGAACACCATGAGGTTCCTGTCTGCCCTTTGCTCTAGCCTGACAAAGTTCATCCAAGTGGCAATGAGACTATCTGATGTATTGGCCACTGCTCCTAATTTTGTGTCATTGTCAGACTTGCTGAGGGTACACTCTGCACATCATCCAGGTCATTAATGAAGAGGTTGGCTCTTGTATTGACCCACGGGTAGACCACTAGTGTCTGGCCTCCAACTAGACTTTGTGCTACTGATGACAACCCTCTGAGCCTGGCCGTTCAGCCTGTTTCCAGTCCACCTCCCTGCCTACTTGACGAACCCATACTTTGCCAGCTTGCCTGAGATGTTATAAGAGATGGTGTTGAAAGTCATCCTAAAGTCAAGACAGACAACATCCTATGCACTCCCCTCATCCACCAAGCCAGTTGCTTCATCACAGGAGGACATCAAGCTGGTGAAGAGTGATTTTTTTCCCCTTCATAAATCTGTGCTGACTACTGATCACCCTCTCATCGTTCATATGACTGGAAACGGTTTCCAGAATTAGCTGCTCTTTCCCGGGGACAAAGTGAGGCTGACTGGCCTGTAGTTCCCCAGATCCATTTCCTTGTCCTTCTTGAAGACCGGGGTGACCCTTGCTTTCCTTCAGTCATCAGGAACCAATCTCAGTTGCCCTGACTATTCAAAGATAAGTGAGTGTGGCCTCGCAGTGACATCAGCCAGCTCCCTCAGCACTCATGGGTCCATCCTGTCCAGTCCTGTGGACGGGTGTATGTCCAGTCTGTTTACTGTTATCTGACCTGATCCTCTTCCACTGAGGGTGCTCTGAACTTCCCCCATAGTCTCAGGGGCCTGCGATTTCTAAAGGTTAGTCTTACAGTTGCGCTTCACATCCCTCGCCAGATTCAACTCCAGATGGGCTTTGGCTCTCTTAACCCCATCCCTCCATGGTCACACAATGTTCCTGGATTCCTGCAGGGTCACCTGCCCCTGCTGCTGTGCTTGCTTGCGCTTGGGTTTGGCCAGGAGTTCCTTACTTCTCCGTGTAGCCCTCCTGCCATCTCAGCTTGATTACCTACTTGTTGAGATGGACCATTCTTCATCTTGGAGGAGGTAACCCTTTAATACCAACCGACTCTTCTGGACCTCTCATCTCTCCAAGGCTGTATCCCATAGGATTCTTCAAGCATATCCTTGAAGATGCTGAAGTCTGCTCTCCTGAAGTCCAGGGCTGTGATACAGCTTCCCCCCCCCAGCTCCTCCTTCTCAAGGTCCTGAACTCTACCATCATAGTCACAGCAGCCAATGCTGTCCTGACCTTCACACTGCTGACTAGTTCCTTCTTGTTTGTAAGTATGAGGTCCAGCAGAGCACTTCTTGCTGGCTCCTTGATCACCTGCATTAGAAAAATGTCATTGCCATCAGTGCACTCCAGGAACCTCCTTGATTGCCTCCACCTTGCTGTGTTGTCCCTCCAGGAGATAGCAAGGTGGTGAAAGTCCCCCATGAGCACCCATCCTGTTCATCCTAAACAACCTGTGTGCATCCAGATGCTTATCCAGTTGTGTGATTTATCTCACCATGTCTCTGTGATCGCAGAGGTTGTAGCAGACCTCCTGCCCGTTCCGCGTGATGCATGCAGTGGTGTACGGGCACTACAGAGAGGCACCTAAGGGTGCCGAGTTAGCGAAAATGGTATGAGAGCTTTCCCTATAGTGCCCCACAGACACTTCCGTGTCTGCCTACATGCCTCCAGGCTTGTGAGTGAAGGTGGCTTTCCTGAAGTTGAGTTGGACGTGCAAAAACATGTATGAACTGCTAGGATGGCAATCTTTCACCAGCAGAAACAGCACGTCTTCTGGGAAAAGCCAGGAATATATGAAAAAATGCCTGGTATTGGATGGCTGTAATATTTATATTGGATCTTTCAACCTGGCTTTAGTGTCTGAGTCAACATTGTGGACATAGCTTTAGAAATATAAAGACTTTATTTCTGTCTCATATTCTCCCTTACTTATGTTTTTCCTGATGTAACTGAATATCTACAGAAGGCTGTGTTTGTTTCTCCTTCTCCTCTGCCGTGTGTCTATATATATACCCTGTGACGTTGCCGGAGTGTTTGCTTTGGAAGAGAGATCTTCATCTGAGCCAAAGCAAAAACAAATGTGCAAGATAAAGTGTTCCTTTCTTCTCTTAGCAAGGGCCTGAAGAGTGATAGAAAATTATCACCTGGGAAGGACAGGAAGCCTGTGAAGGTAAATGGCCTTTTTCTATTTAATTCAGTAACAAACACCCCCATGAAACCAGGAACTTTAATTACAAGGCTGTATTGGGGGGGAAGGGTGTTAAACACTGGGCCAGTATTTTAGAAAGGACCTGTGAAACAAGTTGATGAAAGCCTTTAGGCTTGAGGACAATGAGTCTTTAATAATCCAGCAAGACTTTCTCATCAGCTGCTTGCATGCAAAGCATCCGTGCTTAGGGATTGCTTGTCCCCCCTCACACCCATTTGAGAGGTGCTGCAGGAAACTTGATGTTGCAGCAGTTTGATGCAGAGAGGCTTCCCTTCATCCCAAAAAAATGTTATTGCACTATGGAAATGATTTCATTATAGAAACGCTGAATTTCATCTCTTCTTTGGCTTTCTGAACAATTCAGATCTTTGGCTTCTCAAAAACTTGCGAAGACTATTCCATTTTTATTGTGCTCAGTCTAAATCTAAAATAATAAATTTGGATTAAAATGCCAAAAATGTACAGACTCGGTAGTCTAAATCATGCTGGTAGGATAGGTTGCGAAATAAGGCCCTTTGCTTTTGGTTTGCCTATGAGTTTCTGGGGTCTGAAGCTGCATTTGCTACTTTTTGCTCCTCGTGAGCTGCGGAAGCCAGCTCTGCAAGGCTTGAGGTTTTCTGAACGCACAGAGTGAAGATAGAGCATGTTTGAGCACTGTATTTCGCAGAAGTGCCAATCACTGAGCAAATGTAACAGTACTGCACAAATGAACAGGGCAAGTCGACCTCTTTAGAAAGTTAAAGTATTTACCTATTTGTACTGCCTATTAGATATTTTAAACTCCTTACAGAATAGCATTTTTGTGACCTGTAATTGCAGGGGTAAAACCTCCGACAGCGATTTTTACAAAACACAATGTTTAACAGTCAGTGGAAGACCTGCAGAAATATTGTTCTGGATTAGTCCTCTTTGGTGTGGATGGGGAAGAAGCTAATCCCTTCTTACTCTAGGAAATCATAGCATGCAGCACGGTAATATCCAAGTCATGTCATCCTTTGGGAGTAGTTACAATCCTTAAAAATAAATGAGCAGTTCCTTTGACTCAAGTTTCCGAGAGCATAGGAAGGATGGTGGTGTCCACAGTCTGATATACATATCTACCCCACCCCACTCACGCAGAATAGAGTTATTTCTGGCTTTGTATAGCTGCGAGCGGGGGTATTAAGCAGAAGGATTCCCTTCCTCTGTGCTTTGATCATATCGGGGCTTGGAGGATCAATATTGACTTCAAAGCGGTGCAATGGTTTCCTGTGTGGGTTTTGGAAAGATGTACTTAGTCTTTCCATTGTGACTCGTGTCAAAAACAGAAATGCAAGTGTGAACATGGGAAGTGCCAGTCGAAATATATTTGATGAATGCCAGGGAAAGGTGTTTGGTCATGGCTTGATTTAGCAATATCTTGGTTTTGCTTTTGATTGTAAATAGTTGATAAATTAAATTGATTTTTTTGTTTTGTTTTTTTTTCCCCAGGTCATGTAGGTTTCTTGCCCATGACCATAAGTGGTGTGTGAACCCTCCTTGTCCTTGCCTCAGCCCACAAGGTTTTTTAAACAATAGGCTGTCTAGTGGCTTTCTTTTAAACTATGACACAATTACTGCTTTGTGTATGCTAAATTTACTGTGTAAATATAGTAAATGTGTCTTTTAGTATTGGAAGGACTCCTAGGTGTCTCTAGGAAGGCTAATATATTGGCTGTGGACATATCCTTGGTCATTACAACTAACCATATCAGTAGGAGGTGAGTTGAAATGAAATCTGTTACTTCCTTGCAAATTAAATCTATGGGAAAGTATGTAACTCCCTAAGAGATTTAGAAGTTGATGCTCATTGAGCCTTATTTGGTGTAGATGGATGCTGCACTTAAGCAGAAGTCAAAATGTGCTGGAAAATACAGGTTTCTGCTTCTGCCTGGGGTGCAGAATGCCTTTTGTGGTCAAAGCTGCTGAGACTTGGCTTAGGTGGGAGCAGGATGAAATTTCTTCAGGTCACTGTTCACGTTGGTGCTCAGTGTTGTAGTCAAAGAGATAAACTTGCGTGTTTGTGACAAAGTTTACATATAAGAAATATCATTAGTTGGGTTCCCAGTAGATGCTGATTTTTTGGGGGAGTATCTATGCTAGGAAGCAGAGTTTTAACAGACCTGGTAGAAAGACCAGGTAGTAATTTTTAATGCTTATATAGAATGGATGCTTGTACTTCCTATAGAAAGAAATTGGTCTGGAGGAAATGACTGTCTGGTCTGTGTGTTCCTCAGAGGGAAAACCCATACATGAAGGTAGTGCTGGTGTTTTGTAATTTCTGATGTGACAGAATCTCATATTTTCTGTGTTTGCACCTTGCCATATTTTGCATCCTGTGACCATGCCCTTTGCTTCTGTGGCACAAGGGATGCTTTGCGCAGAAAGCGTTACGCACTTGCCTGATGGGACAGACAGACTGGAGCACAAAGTGAGCACTTTGCTCTTCATCCTTTCTTGTTTATCATATGCATCACAGAGGGAAAGGTTATAAAAACAAGGTCTAACAGCCTAGCACCCGAAAGTAGGGACCAGGAACGTTTTTATTGCACTTTGTTCATTGGTAGAGGCATAAATAAATCAGATTTTGCATTATACCAAAACCAGCACATGTTTTTGTGCGTTCCCCACTTTTCTGGGGAGAGTGTAAAGGGGCATATAAACACACCTCCCCAATAAAACCTTTGCGTCTGTAGTGATGAATGGCTTCCTGAGTGTTGTTTCTTCTTCTTTACTGCTCTGAATTAATCTCGTTGTGCTTTGAACCTGGGTAAAGTTGCGGTGCTCGCTGTGTGCTGTGGGTGGAAGTCCCAAGAAGAGGATGTGTGTCGTGATGGTGAGATCGTGTGGCTCACCCGTGTGTAAAGCAATGATAACGCCAGCTGCACGGAGACAGGATATTGGGAATACAACACCCTGCTCTTTTCAAAAATAGCTCCTTATTGCTTCTGTTGTCTTGTTCCCTTTGCCCTTGGGATGGAGGAAGCAGATATTTGAAGTCCCTGATTTGCAGTATTAATCCACATCATGCTTATTAATGAGGAAGTCATTGGATAGGTGGGTATGTTTGAGTCAGGGCCATTTAACCTGTGAATATTCACCTTCAGTTAAGTAGGAAAAAAAAGGGAGCTGGAGGCAGTGATTAGTTGGGAACTGGCTTGTGTTTCATCTTCAGGAGTCTTTGAGCGTCATATAACCTCATTCTGGATCTGCTGCCTGGCTACAAGAGAGAAGATTGCATGAACAGTGGGTATAGGTTGTGTGTTTGGAATAATGAACCATCCTGCTGAGGAGCCACAAAAATATATTGCAAATAAAGGAGTTGGATTTCTCTCTGGTTTGTGTTCTGTGTGAGTCTCATGGCGTGCAAACAAGTAGGCAGGATGTGGAGACTGGGCTCATTTATCTTTAACAGGAAAAAGCCCCCTCCACACTCAGGAGCCCTGTTGTTGACCTCTAGCATGAAAAGTGATTGTGTTTTAATTCTTACTTTGTTATTTTGTCTTTTTTTTTTAATTTTTTTTTTAAGATGCTGACTGTGCTTGTACTGGAAAGTGTTGGCTTCTTTTAGGCCCTTTGGGTTAATATGAAATTCCTTTGAAGAGCAAGAGCTAGCATCAGCAGAGCGTGAAGCTGGTGTTTGCAGAAGGGTGCAGTGCTGCTGCCGAAAGATAGAGAAAACGGAAGGAAACAGCCAAGTCTCTAGTGTCTTTGTCCCTCCTTGGCATTGAGATCAGCATTAAGACAATTTCAAACCTCATGCTTTTAACACAGGGATTTCTGGGCAGGCCAACAAGCAGGCGGTATTGTGTATTAATGAAGCACATTCAGTATAAACTCCGTTTTTTTTTTCTTCTGAAAGGAAAAGCATTGGAATCCTCTGCATAAGCCCAACTATGGACATTTTGGCTTCATTTATACATAATAAATGAGTGACTTGCCATCTCTAGCCAGCCATACTTAAAACAAGCCAAGGGTATTTTCCCAAAAGGTTCTTGATTGCTCCTGGGATGATGGCAGCAGCTGGCATCCATCATTATATGCCGTGTTGCAGGGTAAGGCCAGCTTGATCTCTCAAAAACTTTAGAACGCCAAACTACTGGTATACAAAACCAGCAGCATTGTAGCAAGATGTGGGCCAAATAAGAAAGGAATTAACTCCTTAATGGAAAAATCAAGGGTGCTCCCAGTCTGTGTGCCATTACAGCATTGGGTGAGGAAACCACCTGTTGCCTGCCTGTAAATGGAGGCTTTTGGGTTGACATTTTGGGGCTGGAAAGAAATACAACCAGATTGACATTTTGAGGCAGTGCATTCTTTAGCCAGAGGATCTTGACACACCTGGGTAATGAGACTTCTCAGAGGAAGAAATAAGTGGATAAGAGCATAGGAGTGGCACTTCATGAGCCGGGAGTGCTGGAGCTGAATGAGGGATGCAGTCACATGCGAATAATGCCCTGCCATGTGAAAATTGTCCTTCTTGATGAGGTGGTGAGTTTGAAAAGAGTGTCTTGTTTCTGTTTTTCTCTTTTATGGAAAGCTTCACTCTTTTGGGTTAAAATGGGACAACAGCGGTATTAAACACTTGCTTTGAACTGGGTATTTGATTGCACATCTCCTGTATGAATGTGAGCTGCAGTAACACAGTGTGCTGGCTTGTTTTTCTCTACTTTTGCCTCTGGAGGGGTGCTGGGCTTTAGACTTCGCAGAGAAACCCTAACTTCGAATGGCAGAGCTACCACTGAGAAAATCCAGGTGTTTCTCCAACAGTCTAAAGGGCCAGGAACAGCAGAAAGCTGTACATACTCTGCAGCCCAGGGGAGCACACGTCGTGAGCAAAAGGACAGATTTTATCCCTTTACAAAGCTGATGCCACTTAGATGAGAACTCCAGAGATTTTGACAGGTGCAACGCGAGTGGTGTAGAGGCAGCAGGAGGTCCTGTGTCCTGGTAGACCTCCAGGATGTGTGGGGATCCCACTGGTGTTTCTGCCATCCTTTTTACAGCTTTCAATCCCAACGAGTGCACGAGGACGCACACGTGTGTGTGATCCCTCAGAGTTGTCGCAATGTGGTGGAGTCCTGTGACTGCGGTCACATGCAGAAGGGAGTGGATTGGGAGCTGCCCAGGAACAGGTCAGCCAGCCAAAGCATTGGGAGGTTGCAAAACGGATGTCAGGTCAAAGTACAACCACGTGTTCAGATACAACAACACATTTCTTGATTTGTTTCTGAAGCGGGAGAAGGGGAAGTTTTGAGCCGAGTTTCCAGGTTTGCTGGCAGGTTGCGTGATCATACTCTTTGCCAGGGATTTAAAATACACCTTAATTCTTGCACATGTGCTCACTCAAGCCGGTGATGCTGTAATTATCTCCTTTGTTGGAGGAAAGATTTTTTTGGTCAGATGACTCGGTTCAACTTAAAAGCAAGTTGAGCTTTTTATAGGAAAAGAAAGAGAAGTGATGTTTCCTCTGGACATTACTCGGTGAGTCACACGTTACATGACACAGCATTCCTCTCTGGAAACTTAATTGCTGGAGCTGATGAGTACATCGGTGCTCCAGAACCACCCTTTGTGTTTGATACACCTAAATACTTAACCTGGCATTTCTGAAAGTTATTTTGATAAATACTTCAGAGATTTTAATGTCAACCTTTTAATGTTTCGAGCATGTATCAAAATCCTAATAAGGTGAACTTAATGATATTTCTTTCATTTCAAAAGCAGCTGTCTGTTCTTAGCAGCCCTGCACGGAAGAAATTGTAAGGGCTGTTAATGCTGTAATACAGATGTAATAATAATAAGCATTATATATGTAATAAATTTTCAGGTTATTTCTCAATAGAGAAGGCGATAGGCGAGGGGAGGGATGTCCCTGCTGTGCTGTGAGTGGGGTTTTTTGTTCTGTTGGGTTTTTTTGTTAGTTTGTTTCTTTGGGGTTTTTTTTGTTGTTGTTTGGGGTTTGTTTTTTTTTTTGTTTTTTTTGTTTTTTTTTAAGCTGCTGGCTTGTTCAAAAATCTTATTGTATCAAACAAGAATATACACATTTTTCTGGTTGATGTTTTGTGATTGAAAACCCTCAGAAGACAGGATGGAGCAGTGATGTCTGGCACAGGTTTGGTTTAGTACTGAGCAGTTTTGCATCTTTAATGAAAAGTGCTTCATTTCTGAATCATAAAGCAAATGTGCCGAAAGGTCTCAGCTCAAGCTGTTCAAAACTTAATGTCCTAGATTTTGTGTTTTCTTTACAAAGACATTTCACTTTAAGAAAAGTGGTTAAAAAACCCATCTTGGAGCTGGAAAAAATAATAAGCTTGATATAAATAATAAGCAAGAGTGCAGAGATGTGCGTTACAGATTGTACAGTGAGTTTGCTGTCAACTTGGGTCACTTGTTTTGCAGGATGAAAGTGCTGAAAGAGTAATAAGCAGCAATTTTAGAGTGGCATGAGTTGTTCAGCGTTTCGTGGTATTAAGTGGCAAGTAGAGGATTTGATGCTTATAGCAAGCAGTGATTCAGTGCGGTGGCTAATGCTTCCTTCAAAATAAGCAGGTAGTCACGTTGTAGTTAAGACCAAATAGCTTTGTTCTGAAGAGAATGAGCTATATATTTCAAATAATTTTCAAGAAGTTTGCCCTCAAGCTGTTGTTGAACACAGTGTTTTAAAGTGTTTTGAAGCAAACAGAGGTCAGGGTAGCTTTTTTTATGCTCCTGTAGCACATTTTTTCTGATATTTCAGTGACGAGAATCAGGTTACTTGAAAGAAAAAAAAAAAAGACAAAAAGACAAAAAGTGCTTGAAAGGTTTGTGGTGGATGGATGGATTTATGTTGGTTATGTGAAGCAATATGAACATATCCTCTCTGGTAGGTGTTGATCCTATAAATCAGTAATCATTCTTTGAACTGGTACCTGGTTTTGCCTGGTAGCAGTCTTCGGTAGCCAGCAAGCCACATGTGTCCCTGCTGGGTCCTGTAAATGCTTCCTGAAAAGGCAAGCATGTAGTTCCTTCCTTAAAGCCTTTCACTGGTAGGAGAGCTGCTTATTAATTTAAGAAGAGAGAAATGCATTGCCTTAAAAATTGTCACCTGTTTTATCATGTCCCTTCCTCCAGATGTGGGAGAAGATAATGCTACTCTCTATCAGTTGCTTTTAAACTTTTATTTTTATTTGTATCTTCATATTTGTGACTCAGGCTTCCTTCCTCATTTTATACCAAAAACATTTTTACATCTCTATGCTTTTTAGTTCTTGGCAGTGATCGCATCTTGGTTGAAGGCAGTGTCGTTGCTGTTCCCCTTCATCTTTGTTGCAGTGCTTGAGCCTCGAGGTTGACTTTGCTTGGTGGTGGGAAGGAGTAAGGTTTGTGTTTTCTTTCCTTGCACACTAAACTTTGCTTCCCATTGTCAGTGCTGGATTTCATCTGCTGATAGTTTTTTTTATCAATGGGCAAGGGAAAAGGTGACTCAATATAGTCTGCTTACTCTGACTTTCTTTGACGTTTAGGGAGATTGAAGCTGTCAGGGCAAGGAAGACCTTTCCCTAGAAGACCTTTCCCTAGCAAGGCTTGTAGAAGGATTGTTGGAGTGGGGCCAGAGGAGGCCACAAAGACGGTGTGAGGGCTGGAGCACCTCCTGTGAGGACAGGCTGAGAGTTGGGGTTGTTCAGCCTCGAGAAGAGAAGGCTCTGGGGAGACCTTCAGGCACCTTCCAGTGCTGAAAGGGGGTTACAGGAAAGATGGGGAAGGGCTTTTTACAAGGGCATGCATTGACAGGATGAGGGGTAATGGATTTAAACTGGAAGAGGGCAGATTTAGACTAGATATTGGAAAGAAATTCTTTACTTTGCAGCTGGTGAGACACTGGAACAGGTTGCCTAGGGAAGCTGTGGATGCCCCATCCTTGGAGGTGTTTAAGGCCAGGGTGGATGAGGCTTTGACCAAACTGGGCTAGTGGGAGGTGTCCCTGCCCATGGCAGGGGAGTTGGAACTCTGGGCTTTAAGGTCCCTCCAACCCAAAACATTCTGTGATTCTGTGATCTCCTGCCAGTGTGTTTGGTGCTTGGATTACCAAGAAACACCAGCATTGGAGCTCAGGGGTAGCTATTTCTCTTAATTGCCAGCTGTCAACCTCAAATCTAGTTTTGTGTCACATAGTTTAGGTCCTGATGAGGAAAGAAGCAAACAGGTCAACACTTGCTGGCTGTCTCTCTTCATCAGGCATTTTTATGGTTGTCGTCGTTGTCCTGTTGAAGCACAATGCGGGAAGCTGGAGTTGAAGCAGAGGACCAGCCAGTTAACTGAGAGCAGCGCTCCCAGATGTTGTCCTATAGAAAGAAAATGATGTCGTCAGTTCAGGCTGTCCTCCATTTTAGCCTTTAGGCTAAATATGTCCTGGCCGAATTGTGTAGGAGAAAAAAAACTAAAACCCTCTGCACGTACTTTGGAAGAGTACATTAAAGTGTGTTTCTTCTTATTTGGTTAGGATTTTACAGGGTATTAAGCTGTATCTGCCTGGACACATGCGATATTTAAATACATAATGATTAAACATGTTGAAAAGGTATTCCTAAAGCTCACTTATAATTACTTGTAATACTCGTCAAACTGTTGTATCTTCTCCTGTCTGGCCCCACCTCTCTCGTGGGAAGACAGGGCTGGTGTTGTTGGGAGCCATGGGGTCATTGAACCCATGCTGTTGTGGATCACTGAGGAGAAAAAAAATTGCAAAGATAAGATCTACTGGAGTAATAAAAGAGCATTTTTGTAAAATATGAACGCAGTTATTGTCAGAAGTGAGTTAAGTTGACCTCTGTCCTCACCAGGTGATTTCTGCTGTCCCAGGAGGTGTGTGATGGCCCAAAGTAGACATGAGTGTCATCTACATAATAGGGAATCCATGGTCCGGTCTTTTAATTAATCCCTTGTTTCCTTATATATATGCTGAGTGGGAGGAAATTACGGGATTGGTACCAGTTGAATTATGTCTAAGAAATACTTAGGTAGTGAGTAATTCCCAGCTCTACTCCAGAACTCCTCCTAGAAGGCAGGACAAGGTTGGGCAGATGCATCCGTTGAGTGTTATAGAGCTAAAAGATTGCTGGAAAAAGGGCACAGGGAGCTCACACATGGCTCATCTGCACCTCCCGTCTCTCCTCAGGTTGTAAATAAAGTGGACTGAGTTGGACTTGACTCTCCAGCCTGCTGGAGATACAACTTAACTGTTAAAATTATTCCTAAAAGAGCTATGAAAAACGAAATGGGATTAGTTCACTTGAGCAGGGGTCTGCCAGCTCCCATATTAATGATGATCTGCAGGAAAAGAATGAGTCCACGTGGGTTTTTATTCTTAAATTAAGGAAAACGAAAGCTATTTGAGAAAGGGACAAGTTGGACCATTTAAGCAAAGTGCTTTTTTTGTGTTGATCTATAAAACAAAAGACTTAAAAAAATTAATTAAAGGCAGGGGAATTGGCTGGGCTCATTGACACAAGAAGCTGTGTTCACCTTGAATGGGTGCTTGCAGATACACAACTTGATGGTCAGGGAATACCTTCATCAAAACCTTCTACTCACCAGTCTTCCAAGATTACTGAAAAACCTGTGGACTTTTTTGACTTACGGACTTTGTGGAGGAGTTGATCATGAACATGTCATTGCATTTGATACCTGGCTGTCCACATGTGTTAGGAAAAAGTATTGGTTGTCCATGCCCATGGGCATGTATCTATTAAAAAAACCCAAACCAATTGCTTCTTAAAAACGCTTGTTTGCTGTAGGACAGGATGAGTATGGAAGGATTTCTGTGTGTGGCTTCTGAAAGTACTTTTTCCACCCTGTATTTCTTCCATGTGGCTCTGCAGATTCCTTGGTATTACTGGCAGTGGACTTGCTCTCTTGGGGTGGAGCTCAGAAAACTTGATGCTGCAATTTCTTAATGCTCATGTTTATATTTTTTCCCCCCACATTATTTCATCTGTGGAGTGGAAGGAGGCCACTTCGTACACTTCTGACTTCATTCCTGGACAGTATCTCTTTTCAGCCAGTGGGCTGTTGTCGTGGGTTAAGCAGAGCAGAGTTAACTTTTTTTTTCCTTTTCCCTTCTCTTCATAAACAGCTAGCAAGAAGCTATGTTTTGAATTCCTGCTCAGCAGAGAATTGATAAGAGAAGAACGTTTATAGTTACTGCTAGGATGTTGCTATTTGTTCTCAAGGACATACATTCAGCCTTTTGGGGGGGAAGAGACAGTCTGGCTTCTAGCCTGGGATTTGCTTTTAGGTAAAGATTGAGAAGCAGACTGACCAATTATTCCATCCCATGCACGTCATATCCAGTATACCCC
>WKFP01012486.1:1493-43918 GCA_011057875.1 Pterocles orientalis
AGCAAGGTTTAATTCTAAGGAGGCCTTAGCTCTCCTAGTTGCCTCCCTGCACTCTCTGACAACATTCTTGTGTTCCTCCCAAGTGGCCAGCCCCTCCTTCCATGATCTGTAGACCTTCCTTTTGCACTTGAGTTTGCCCAGCAGGTCCCTGTTTAACCATGCAGGTCTCCTGGCACCCTTTCTCGACTTCCTACCTGTTGGGATGCACCGATCTTGAGCTTGAATATATCACAGTAAACAAAGTAGAAATTCCTACGGCGTCAAAACAAAGGCAGAAGAGCTGTCTCCATTATCACTGTACAGAACTGCATTTTTCAAGAATACGGAAAACAAACGGGCTTGGGAAAATTGGTACAAGTGGAATTTGAAGATACTGTACATCTGAAATTTCTACATGTATAGTAGCGTAAAAAGGAATAGCATCAAACTGGCTGCACATTATGAAATGTGCTATTAGCACAGTGAGACTAATCTCTACTGCATATGTCCCAAAACATTCAGAAATACTGGACCATCACTAGGCATTCACTGTTCAGATAATCTGACCGGCAAAGATCAATAGATCCCAAATGTACCCAGTTCACTGTGCTTGTGCACAACATAACATATTCACATCTGATTTGCTTGGGAAATCCTGTACTAGTTTTTTGTAACCCTATGACTCTGATACAGAATTTAATTTTAAGCAAGATACATGTTTATCATCACAGCTAAAGGCACAAGGCATTTCAAATTTAAGATCAGCCAAAAGGACAGTTACATAATTCCTTCCAACAGCTACAGAAGTCCAACCTCAGAGCCAATCATTATTATGATGGATGAAAGAATCAAAATTCAATGCTGAAACCAAAAGAACTTATGAATAGTTTTTGTTTATTTAGGCCTTTTAAAAAAATATCAAAGTAGTTAAAAAATCTTTTGAAACCATCAGAATGCACTGTTTGCTTATAGGTAAATTTCCACAGTGGGAGGGAGGGGGGGAGCACAGAAGTGGTAGCAAGCTGACAGCTTTTGTCTTAGACTCCTCTGTCTCCTTAGGGGAACACATTCAAGTCCAGCATCTTAATGACAGTGGACTTCCAGAAACAATTTTTTTTTCCTCTTTGAGAGTTTCTGTGAATCCAAAGAACCAAGAGAAGGATTCAACAAATGTGAAGCCTTCCTTTCAAAATCTGATTTTGTGCAAACATGACAAAATAATCTGTTGGCTGAGTATTTAACTACAATTTTTTTCTAAAATAGTTCTACATGACCAGGATTGTTTGCATTTTTAAGAGAAAGACTATACGCACAGGAAGTCAATTTATGACTGAATAAACAGTGGAAGAAGGAATGTAAGGAGGTTTGCAGCTATAGCTGAAAACTGAAAAGGAATCAAGGCTGCAACAAAACTTACCTTGAGACAGATTGTTTAGTTCCTACCCCTCTCTCAGATTCCTGCTAACACAAAGACAGCTCTGATACTTACGAGGCAGCTGAAATGCCATAGCTGACATCCCTGTGCGTTAGGGTTACACGGCACACACTTCGTGCTACCCTAATACTCCAGAGTGGCACAGTAACAATGCAGCAGCTGCTTGGAGAGCTGAGGCCTCCTGGAGCAGGGGCAGAAATCTCAGAGATCATGGAGGACAGCTGGGAGTAGAAATTACAACAGCCACCATGTAGTGGTAAACCACGCAAGCCAAAGGCATGAAGTTGTGAAGAACAGGATCTCCAGAAAGAATTACTAGCTTCAGAGATTAAAGTTCCTATTGAATTTGTCGGAGAAACAAATGACAGGTCAGCCGAATATGTCAGAATTAAAGCAAAAGAAATGCAACACAACTGCTACCAAAGAACAATGTGCACCTGCATTACACAGTAGCTTGCCTCCAACTGTTGCCTATTTGAAGTTATCAAGACCTCTGAAGGAGGGTAAAATGCTCCAGAGTTTAGTTGAGAGGTGCACGCTCACTGATACAGTCAGTGCCCCAGTCTTTCCACCCCATGCACAGTAGCAAACTTTCAGGAAATATAAAACAACAAGAAAAAGAAACCAGAAAAGCAAAGAAGAGAAAAATGAAGAACATATTAAGATTCAATAGAAGCACTTACAAGAAATTTTGAGAATTCCTCATAGTTGCTGAGAGAAGTAACCGACTGAGGTGATGCAGATATATTAGCCCTTCCGAGGTCTTAAAAGAAAAAAAATTCTACAATGCTGCATCTGTATCTATATTTTAAAATAGCAAATAAGCCAGTTGGGAGTGGCTTAGTGTATATTTTGGGAATGGGGTATGACCGATGAGTCAGAGTCAACGCCGTTTATAAATTACACTGATGAAGATAGTTAAGAGTTAGTCGATTATTTTGTGTGCCCCTAAAATCTGATGTTTTAAATTGAACCTGGAAACACTGACATACCTCAGAAATTTCTGTTTACTTAGTGCAAATGTATTTCCATTGGATTTCCATTGGTACAGCCCGGAAACATTAAAGGAGGCAACTCTACTGCCAGCACAGCTAAACAGAGGCAAAGAGAGGTGTCCTAGATACCTTCAGCTTTATATTTTTGGTCTGCTAAAATAAACACCTTATTGAGGTACATTTTATTAGCAGATATAGTATGTTTGGAATAATAACCAGCCAAGTAAAAGGCAAAACTTCTCATGACTGTGCCTAACTTCCTGCTAAGTTACAGCTGTGATGACTCCTTACAGCTTAGTCAGCTAAAATGTACTAAGATAAATAAACAAACAAAAGCAAAATCCTCACAATTCTGTACAGGAAATGCAATACTTCACATTTCTTGCAAAAAACTCTAAATGAACATATTCATTCTCGAATCCAGTCTGTTATGAATGTTTCTACATACTGATATGTCCAACTGTTCAGCTTTCAGGCTGGTCTTTTACAGTACATTTACAAATACAACACTAATAAATCTAGAAATAGTTGCTAACTTGTACAGTACAGTGTACATAACATTTGGGAAAACAAAGTGATCACCAGCAACTGAGAAAGCAATACCAGTTTAGCATACTGATTCAAACATCCATTGAGCCATTTTTTGTTTGCTTGTCGGCACCCTCCTCCCCCCAGCCAAAGTTAGGAGAGGTCAGTCCATTAAGAGACTTCCTGCCTCTGAACAGCTAGCATCATTGAACAGCAACGAAAGCCAGCAAGAGTTGTGCTATTCATAAAAAGCGCCAATCAAATAGTCTAATTAATTCCCATGAGAGAACAAGTGAAAACACGTTCTGAATATGTTCCAGTTCTGCCTATGAGAGTAGTCAAAGAAAGATTTCAAAACAAATTAGATTTTCCCCTCAGTTCAGGCGTATATAATAAGAACCACAGGAAGTTATTCTTTGCTTCCCTCTTGATTTGAGCATTATCACAAACCTTTCTGCAGAAATGATGGGCCTAACTACTTTATGGTACAGTTGAACTTCCAAAGTAGCAAAAGAAATCAGATTATACTCCCCAGAAATTAAGAATTATTTTCTTACAAAGTGAGCTTCTATCACTAGTAGATTAATTTTAAAAAGATAAACACACAGGCATATAACTTACAGTAGTGCTAATTCAAGCATATCAGTGCAATTTTGAAATAAATTAATACATATTTCCCCTGCTGTGAAATTAAAAGTACTCAATTTTTAGGATTTTGAAGCAGCAAAAACATTGTATTTTCTAGTTGCAGCACAAAATAAATTTAGTTAAAAAGTATGACAAAATCAAGGAAACAAAAATCACCCGAGGTCTGAATTTACTTTCTCATTATGACTGGAGCAGGAAAAAAAAAAAACCCACACTTTGAAGAATTCTACTGTTCTTCCTGCAAAAAGGATGATTAAAAATCCATAAGTTATTTTTAATTTTTGAAAATTAAATAAACCTACATCCAACAACAAAAAAACCTCAGCTTTTTCAATAGATGTTTAGAAGCCAGCATCTTCTGTCCTCCTCTTAACAAATCTCCAAAGTAATTACATTCGCTCATCAAAAATCCTTCAGTAGACAGTGCTATAGAATTTAACAACTTCACAAACTTAAAAAAATCAAAATAATTGAAAAACAAAAACATGAAGATGCTAAGTCAAAACTGGTTTTATGTATATATATGTACGCATATGCCTCATACATAGGTTATGACTATAAATTCATATATATACACACGTGTACACATGCATATAACTTACAACTTTAAATTCATAGTTATAAATTTCTGGGGACTTTAACAAGTACAATATAAAACTAAACTGGAAAGACTCAGAGCATAAAAAGACATGTTCTGGCTGATGTATTTGGAGTCAGCTAACAATTTATAATCACTAGCTGTTGATGTTCATTGAGCCGTGCGAGACATCATACAAGCATTCGTAGTCCATTTCAACACAAAATCATAGCTCAACATGGCTTAAATTAAGTGGAGTAATTTTGCAGTGAAACAGACTGAGAGTATATACACAGTTCCCATGCCATCTGCACCACCAGCAGCCTGAACCCGGCAGCCAGACCTGCAAGAGCTTTGCATCTTTCTCCTCCCAATGACTGACCTCCACTCCTTTTCTTCTGTGCACTCACTATCACAGAGGGTCTCCCACGGATGCTTGCCCCTCTCAATACTATCCTCCCATTTTAATTCTGCTTTACTCTTTATCTCGTTGTTACTCTGGAAACATTCTTCAGTAAGCTGACTAAATTACTGGCCCTGTCACGTGTCCTTTCCCTTCTCAAGTCATCTTCTAGAAGTAGTAAGAGAAGTATTGTTCAGAATTATACCATTAGCTAAGATGATAAATTCCATCACAGAAATAAAGATCAGTCATGAATCACCTGGAAAACTTAACTTCTAGCAAACATGTTAGGTTAATTGTAAGAACTTTTTATTTTTTTATACAGGAGCAATACATCTGACACAATGGTTAACTCAGAAAAAAAGAAAAAAGGCAAACAACTGAAAAACCCAAGTAAACACAAAAGAACTCACACTATTCTAAAGAATTAAGCAGAATATTATCCAGGAAAAAGGGAATGATAAGTTCAAGAATTCAACACTCAAATATAAAAAAATAATTACTTTTAAATTAATCATTAACATCAGAACTTTGCAATACAGAAACAGGTATGCTTACCTAGCATACGAATGTACAACGCAGTCTGATCAGAGCTGTCATAGGAAATTGCTCCACGTCTCTGAAAAAAAGGTGTATGTAACAGAAGTTAGAACTGAATCATTTTAAATTGAAATGAAAATAAGTATCAATTTCCCATTTCCAATTTAACTCTCAAAATTAATTTTGGAAATTTGAACATGCATCTTTCAAATACATATATACTGATTCTGTTTGCAGAGGTGACAAAGGAAGGACAAGAATTGGTAGTAAAGAGATTATGAAAAACAGGACCAGAGTGTGGAAGAAAAATACCCCTCCTAAATTTCTTTCCCCAATCATTCTTCACAATAAAAACAAAAGACAGAAAAAGATTAAGCAGACACAAAAAATGTGATCCTCATAGCATGCTTGCAGTTCCTGGTTTATTTCCTTTTACCTATGGGGTATTTCCATCTTTCAAAGCTAAAAGTCATTTTAAAAGAACGCAAAATTTCTCATTACTGCAGTCCTAGGAATTCAACCTATATTCTGCAAGGGCAGGACTTGGCTGCCACATGCTACTTTCATTCTACTCAGTACTTTCTGTAGGCAAATCAAGGTACCACTGAAGCAGGATGTAATATATAAAGGGTATTTTAAAGAAAATAAGCAAGTGGTATTTCACATTTGATGATATAAGTCTGAAACAGTCACTAAGCTATCCATACACAATATCAAGATACTCCCATATAAGCTGCATTTGCTACCTACTAAAGAGATGTATGTTCCATACATATTCAGCTAATGTGATAATAGTTATAACCCAGGAAGTCTCCCATAGGTGTGGTGAACTGTTCCTCTAATAGCTAAAAACTGGGGGAATGTTCTCATAGTTACACAACACTGGCATCGTGTAGTCTTCAAAGCTTGGCATGACCTAGCACCCCACCTCGTGCCTTGCCTTTACTGTACCTTCACCTCTTCTGCTGCTTCCTAGGGCATTAATAACATTAACATTCATTAATATCATTTCTTAACCCTAGGATCAGAGGATCACTTATGCAATCAGACTTCAATTTTGCCAGTTCACAACACTTGCTCTTTAAAGAAATAAGATTTGTGTGCATGCGTGCGCATTAAAAAGTCCCATGACCTTTCTGTGTCCACCACACGTACTTACACTGAGGACAGTAAAGCTGCCACAAAGGGCTATCATACTCCTTTGTGAACTTCAGATAAAAGCCAACCTGGAGGTGAACGCAGTCACTTTTTTTTTTTCTAGCAGGAACAACAATACACCAGTGACACACAACAACCCAAAAATGCCCAAGTTCAAAAGACTGGAAACCAAACCATTTTAGAAAACAGCACAGAAAAATAAATGTTGGACATTTAGAAGAATTCTAAAAGAAAGAAAAATAGATAAAGAAAGAAATCACTTGGGAAAGGAAAAAAAAGGCTAAACCACTTATAAACATTTACCAAAGAGCAAACTGAATGCACGCAGACTAGAGACTAATAACCTCTATCAGCATGATTTGTACAAGTGATGCATAGACTGCCAACCCAGAACTTACACTTAATTGTTTTAATATCTTTCATGTTAAAACAAGAAACACACTTGAAGTCAGAAAAGTTCTTCCAAAGGTAAGCTTAATATTTAATTACAGAAATGACCAAAGACCTAGCTCCAAATGGGGTCCAATTATAGTAGCTGTTGTAAAGACTATAAGGAAGAACTCCCTGTACAGCACTTTTATGTTGTCTGAGCTTTTGTTCTGTATTTCCTTGGAAGATCATAAACCATGCAAATAATTCTTCTCTTAAATATGTTTGTACAGCATTTCTCACAGCTATGTGCCTGTCCTGATGGGAAAGGCAGCAATACATCTCATCAGCAAAAAAAAAAAAATAATGCTCATTTCCCATTAACATTCTCAAATTTCTTCATATAACCTACCTTTGGATTTTAGAAAAATCTCAGCTGCATGTTTTCAGTAGCCTTGAACATTTCATATTATGGACTGGGCACAACCAGTGATGTACGTTAGTGCTAACTTGCAATTTGCACCTATCACAAATTTCTGGACATGTCCAATACAGTTCTGTAATCTAATACAGGAGAAGCTAAGCCCACATGCAGCTAAAACAACCATACCCACATGGAGCATTAGTCTCTGAGAAGGAAAACAATATGCAAAAATTTACTGAAAAAAATACATCCTCTTGATACACTGATTCTAAAATATTACTTGCTCTTAAAATCCGAAATATTATTTGCTAGATAAAGTAGTACATCCATGTATGATATCAAACACAAAGGATATTTGTGAAAATATAAACCAATTCTTTATACAAACAAGTGATTTCTTCCTGCAAGGACTCTGAATGATCTCAGAGGAACCTTTGAACAATCAAATCCTTTTAAAATTACCCTTCAAAGTTCATCTCTTTTCCCTTAGGAAACCAATCTATTGTGTAAACCTTAATAATAAAGCTTCAAAAGTGGTAGGACAACTTCACCTAATTATGCTAAAATTGTAGAGTGTCCTAAACACACTTCCTTAATTTAGTTTTTTAAAATAAAATAGATAAGAGGAAAACACTTATCAAGTTCCACCAAGGGGCAGATACAGGGTGGATAATGAGTGGTCAGACCTTGTACCTTCAGACCAGGCAAATAAGCGAAGTAGTTAGGAGAACTGTGGTGGGCAGTCACAGACAGAGGGAGCTTATAGTACAGAGGTTTTTAGCAACTTGTGATAGGTACGTAAATTAAATAATACTACGCTTACTCAGCCATGGATCACTTTGTGCCAGCTCATGCTCCGAACAGGTAACAGACTATGTACTGCAGGTTGAGGTATATCACGTATTTTCCCACTTCCAATAATACTGTCAGTGTATTAGTTATACTAGCCCTACACTACTCAGAAAAATGAAAGAAAGCAAAAAAAGAGAAGTAAATTAATCCACCCTGCTTGTGGTTCTTTAAAATACTCTGTCCCAATTCCACTTGCTAAACCCAGCAAACAGAAAAACAGATTTAATGCATCAGCTTCTACTAAGATGTTAACTGTCATGCGCAGCAAATTTATAAGCAGAAAGGCAAAACATGTTGAAGACCTGAAGTTCCTGTAAAGTGCTCAGCAGTTCAAACAATTTAATCACCAGTATTCTACCCTCAGTGACTGCCAGAAATGCCTCCTCCCTCATTACTACCCAAAGACTGTACTTACACTAAAAATTTACCATACCTACACGGTTGAGATGACTGTAGCACACACTGTACAAGCCTGCAGAAACCTTGGCTAAAACCTTCACGGACAGAGCTCAACTTCTGGCACTTCAAAATATCACATTATTGTTAACACTGTTAAGTCATTTGGCATAAAGTTTTATTTCTAGAACTCTGCCACCTCTTTGGTCAACTGAAGCTTTGTACCTATTAACAACCTTAAAGCATATTGAACTCCTTGACCCTCTGTACAAATCTCAAACAAATAAGCATCATTCCAACAGGCAGGCAGAATTACGAGCCCTCAAACTGAAGACAATCCTAATGTGCTTAGGCAGGTTCCCCTTTCAAGCACAAGGACAACTTGGTCTGGTGGAAATATCGGCTGAACTCCAAGTGACTCAACAAATTCCCCAAATGATTAGGTGAGGTTCTTAACCACTCCGCTCCTTTCCAGACATGAGCACAGCCATCTGAACGGGATGACCTGTTCTGCTTCAGCACTGAAGAGAGGTGTAAAAGATGACTAGGAAGGATTCACAGAATCATAGAATGGTCTGGGTTGGAAAGGACCTTAAAGATCATCTAGTTCCAACCCCCTGCCATGGGCACGGACACCCTCCACTAGCCCAGGTTGCTCAAAGCCTCATCCAGCCTGGCCTTGAACACCTCCAGGGATGGGGCATCCACAGCTTCCCTGGGCAACCTGTTCCAGTGTCTCACCACCTTCACAGTCAAAAATTTCTTCCCAATATCTAATCTAAATCTACCCTCTTTCAGCTTAAAGCTATTACCCCTCGCCCTGTCACTACACTCCATGATGAAGTGTGCCTCCCCCATATCTCTTGTAGGCCACCTTCAGGTACTGGAAAGGCTGCTGCAAGGTCTCCTCACAGCCTTTTCTTCTGCAGGCTGAACAACCCTGATTCTCTCAGCCTGTCCTCACAGGGGAGGTGCTCCAGCCCTCTGACCATCTCTGTGGCCCTCCCCTGGACTCGCTTGAACAGATCCATGTCCTTCTTGTGCTGAGCACTCAAGAGCTGGACACAGTTCCCCAGC
This sequence comes from Pterocles orientalis, assembly GCA_011057875.1. Classification (NCBI taxonomy): domain Eukaryota; kingdom Metazoa; phylum Chordata; class Aves; order Pterocliformes; family Pteroclidae; genus Pterocles; species Pterocles orientalis. The sequence goes on from WKFP01012486.1 coordinate 10,875, forward strand.
TGGAGTCTCATGAGAGCAGGGTAGAGGGGGAGAATCACCTCCTTCGACCTGCTGCTAATGCTTCTTTTGATGCAGCCCAGGACACCGATGGCTTTCTGGGCTGCAAGTGTGCACTGATGGCTCATGTTGAGCTTCTCATCTACCAGCACCCCGACGTCCTCCTCAGGGCTGCTCTCAAGCCATTCTCTGCCCAGCCTGTATTTGTGCTTGGGATTGCCTTGACCCACGTGCAGCACTTGGCCTTGTTGAACTTAATGAGGTTTGCACGGTCCCACCTCTCAAGCCTGTCCAGGTCCCTCTGGATGGCATCCCTTCCCTCCAGTGTGTCAACCATGCCACACAGTTTGTTGTCATCAGCAAACTTGCTGAGGGTGCACTCGATCCCACTGTCCATGTCACCAACAAAGATGTTAAACAACACTGGTCCCAGTACTGACCCCTGCCTGTCACCGGTCTCCACTTGGACATTGAACCATTGATCACAACTCCTTGAGTGTGACCATCCAGCCAGTTCCTTATCCACCATGTGGTCCAACCATCAAATCCATGTCTCTCCAATTTAGAGACAAGAATGTCATGTGGGACAGTGGTGAATGCTTTGCACAAGTCCAGGTAGATGATGTCAGTTGCTCTTTCCTTATCCACCACTGCTGTAGCCCCACTGCAGAAGGCCACCAAATTTGTCAGGCACTGTTTGCCCTTGGTAAAGCCGTGCTGGCTATAACAAATCGCCTTATTTTCCATGTGATTGTTTACACTGAACTTCCACTTTGAAAACCACACCTTAAATTTCAGTTTCATACTAGAGTGTCATCTTCCAAAGGGCAACACTGTAAGAAAAGCTTTAATTTCTCCTCTCTTTTGTCACATCTTTATGGAAAGTGAATGGAAGAAGTTCAAACTAAAATGGAAGGTCCATTAACCCTTTTAGAACAACAATGATAAAAGGACTCCACAAAAATAGGCACAGAGACTATGCACTAAAAGATAGATTTAAGCCAGATCTTTATGAAAATCTTTTTACAAGAGCACAGCAAGTTATTAAAGGCCATGCAACAGGAATGACATGCCAAGATAGCATATAGACAGATCTTCAAAGGGAAATCACTTCAGTGATGCTAGGGAGCATACGGATGTAACACTTGGAAACAGAGCACCTGCTGCTGTTTGTGCCAAAAAAACTTTTCCATCAATGTACCAGCTTTATCACAAGAACTTCCCAATCCAGTTCAGAGCAGATCACCAGCATTACTGTTGGACACTTCATTTCAGCAAGCGCCAGCTAGCAAAACAACTGCTGATCAACTTCTGTAACAGCAGAAACAAACTGGTAGAGCTGTCGGCCTTCACAATTCAGTACCTCCCATAAAAAAAAGAACCATCTGTGCTTTTTGATGGAGTAACCAACTGCCATTTTTCGACTCAGTTTTTATTCAGAAGCTGGGAAAGAAAAGCCAGAGGACTGTAACACTGTCAGATGTTTTTACCTACTTGGCTTTTCTGCCCAAGTTATTGGCCCAACAATCAGAGAATTGTTTTCAGAAAGAAAAACTGAGAACAAGTTTGGAAAAGCTGTTACATCATGGCAACTGCAATTTACTGTTATGCTGCCTCAAATATACACACTTCAAAACAATTTAAGATTCTAAGAGTTTATCAACTAGAAGTCCCTAGAATGACAAACTAATTAGACCAGACTTCTCCAACTATCATTGCATTTCAAAATCAAGACTGTAATTTATCATAATCCTTAGAATTATTTCAAGTAATTAGAAGTTCCATGCTAATGCAAGTTCCACAGTTTTGCACAAGGCATCACCAAGTTTTTAGTTATTAAAGCACTGGAAATGTTCTTTCAAAGCACTTAAACTGCCACTGAACTCAGGCAAGCCACTACAAAACAGTCCTACTACTATTTTCTAAACATTTCACTGGAGTTCAAAGCAGTATTTTCAAAGTTTAGCAAATACCTGAATGGGGCAATTTTAGTATTTTCTTCCATATAAAGCTACTCCATTATTGTCTCCCAAGGCAGATGACAATCATTTATAAACTCAGCTGTTGTTTGAATGATACTTAATGTTCGTGATACATACACCTAACAAGCATCTGTAAGATATTTTCTCTTATACACCTTAGATATGTATATATATACACACCATGTGGTATTATAAGATTTACCCAAAGTTTTATCAACACAAAAACTTCAAGATTTAACAAAAATATACAAAATCTTGAAAATCAATTAGAAAAGAAAGCATAGTCAAAAAAGACACAAGTGACTGACAAGTGAAGACAGAAACACATAGCATTCCTTTAGAAACTAAATCAGAATGGCAAGAATCAAAAGCAACAGCAAAGTAGCATAATTGTATGAACACACACAAAAGAATTCTTCAAAAGAAACAACCATTAGCACATTTAAAAACACAACCATGAACAGCAGAGGTTTTTATGCTTAACTGTATTATGACAACTACCTAGAATTCTATTTTTTCCCACCTTAACAGAATCTTTGAGCAAACTGCATTACAGACAATCCTTAAGCAGGCTTTTTATGTCAAGTTTCAGAAAACCAGCAATTTGACAACATACCAGTAAAATGTGGATGATGTACTAGGCTACCACACCAGCTATAAAACTTTGGCATTTAGAATCTGCCTTCAGTCACAAGTGAATATCCACTAGCGTATCCCGGTCTTTTTCTTGATGCAACAAAAGTTATCAGAAGTGCTAGCAAGTAAGCCTGATCATTTTTGTTTTTAGTAAATTTAGGACTGTGTTATTGGCAACGACTGAAGGATACATGCATGGATACCTGGCAAAGCTTGTCTTCACAACAAACTCACATGTGTGTTTGTTCAGGTTCTCCTGTTAATTGTACAAAAATGTTAAAATAAAAAAATATCTACATAAAAAAACATGAACTCAATCTATTTTTCAGTTTCCCTCATTCTATCCAATAATTCTGGCCCTCCTTCAAAGTCCTAAACTTAAATTTATTCCTCCTTTTGGAATTAATTCCAGGGTAGGCAGCGAGCTATGCTGAGAAGAACCTGGTCTCATCTCCAGGCACCAATCCCACCAACATTTACTACCACAATATACATTATGGGGATACTTACATTCTTTAGAATGAGAGTGTAGGAACTCCTAGTTTTGTCTCACATTAGCACCCATTTTTTAAAACACCAACATTTCACATGGAGAGGCTACAAAGTAAGTGAAGGAGCCAGTATTTCACCTAAGCAAACAAAACTGGTATTTCCACTCACATAACCCTGAAATCCACAATACAAAAAGGATATCCTGTCCAGGAAGCAAAATGTGCTAATTTGTTTTATTCTCCCTATGTTTTAAATTGTTTTTCCTTGTTTTCACAAAGCCTTTAAAGCGCTATAAAACTGTATATCTGTTAGTAAAGAAGGCAAGCAAACTCCTGCCATTCAGAAGCTGTTCAGTTCCCTTTTCCCTGTCTCCTAACTGGCACTGCTACAACACACTCTTCCCACTTCAAAGCAGGCAAAAGTCGAGAGCAACAAAATCATGTAGGAACACTTAAGAAGCACAATCTTAAACGATGAATGATGTGTTTCCAAAACAGATTAGATTTAAAAAAGAAAAATAAGTACTCGTGAAGTTCTTAATGACTTGTTTTCTCTCAGGCTACTCACAAACCTAGTAAGTCAAAACAGAATAATAAAATGGCCTACCTTAGAAGCAATCCATTTGATAAGGATCACAGCTAAACACCAGATCAATGCAATTCCCATTGGATCACCCTGAAGACCTGAACCATAACCTCCTCCCTGATCCCGGCCAGTGCTGGAAGCTGTGTGGGGGTTTTGGAGCCCGAAAAGAAGCCACAGGGGTAAGGCAGAAGACAGCAGGCGCTGCCTGCCCTGCCAACAGCTGCGCCAAGGCTGCCGTCACCTGACAGCCCAGCAGTTTGCTCTGTGTGAGCAGCGCTGCCCTGCACGTCTTGCTGCCAACTCCATACTCAACAAGAAAGTTTTACAACCAGGGGACATGGCAAATAATAAAACCTTACTAAATCTCACAGAAATGCTAAAGGAAATGACAAGCCATGATTACATGCTTTGTAACACCTATTTTAACACAGCACAGCTTGCTAAACTACAGGATCAAGCTCCAGAAGTCAAACCACCTGAGCTACTTCAGAATGCTTTGCCCTTAAATGATCTGAAGAGCCCATCTCCAGCAGATTTCACTATAGCTGATATTCACAAGTTCTTTGTATCTCTGCCACCTAGAGAACTGCTACAAACTGAACTCTAAAAACACATTTCAAGGTTGTTTTTATAGCAACTTACTATAAATAATGTCAATGAAAGAAAGTTAATGTACTGAATACGTGCAATCACTGAAACCAATCATGGTTCTCTAAGCTCTTCTTTTGTCCACTAAATACCAAACCATCTTTCACACAACTTTTCTAGTCACACATAGTCATGCCTGAACTGGCATGTTGCTTCCGCTTATTGCTCCAAGGGCTGAACTTGCCTGCAGTCCCCCTCTCCCACCCCGGCACTTGCCAGGGTTGGAAAGCAGACTAACTTCCTCTAAGAGGAAGATTATGCAGTCATGTGGTCCTGCAGCTTTGAGATTCACTTTAATTTTTGTCATTTTAATCTGACAAAAATGTTTCATTTCAGAAACACAAAGAAATCTCAGAGTTTGGAAAAAAAACCAGCTACAGAGGGGGAGAAAAGGAACAGAGTATGGGATACTGATAAGTTTAAAAGGATGAAGTTGAATAATTGAAAGGAAAACTACATGAAGATTCTGATCTTCCTATGATTATTTTATTGTAAGACCACCACATTGCAAGTTCCAATATATGAACAAAATACAAAAGTTAGCACAGATGACCAAAAGAGTAACTTTAGCACTGAGAAATTAATTTCCTCCTATCCACAGGAAAAGGGAACACATACCAATGTGGATATCTACTGAATGAAGGAGAAGACTCAGTAACTGTGATACGGCTTTGTTATTTTGCCATATGATTCCCAGTATTTGTGCTGGCTTTTAAGCTACAATCATGATCTCAGCACCAGCTGTGGGTTCCTACAACACCATTACATTCCAAACATGCATCTTCTGCTCTCTCCCCTCCACATACCCCTGAACACCAGTCAGATCAAAACCATAGGCAAGAACATTCTGAATGGACCTTTTGGTACCTCACTTAATGAATACAGCACTTATCTAAAGGTCTGGCAAGTTCCATCCAAAATACAAACTGTCACAGAGGTAGATTTAAAAACATTACCATCTCCAAACACTTGACAAGCTTAAGAGACCCTGACAATTAGTCATCACCAGTCTGATGTTACTTAAAAAAACCCACCAACAAAAAACCCCACACAAAACCACAATAAGCAACACTAGGCTATATCTGCATTAATAATTTGGCACAACTGGAGCAGATTGAAACACAGCTGCTGCTGAGGTCTTCACATCTATATCATACGAAGCCCAGGAGGTGTTTTTGCAGGGCACATTTACTCAAGCTTCCTGAACTGTACCCTACCACAGGAGGTTCAAAGCTGGCAAAAAAAGACCAATAACTAGTCTAAGCCCTACAACCCCATCAGGGATTAAAGTACATTTGGTGCATGCAAGGAGCAGAATGACTTTTGAAAGGCTCCTAGTTAGCACATACTGAAACCACTCTGGAAAACAAGCAAATGTGCATGATAAACAGGGACAATGAGGTGATCTGCTTCAAGACCAAACTCTCCTCCAAATAAAACTAACACAAATAACCTTATACCCTCTGAAAGATCAAGCATTTCTTTCCATCACCATTGTTTTCAATCCCTGATCAGTCTTCTTTGTTTTCCTGTCTCAAAACACAAGATGTTCTTGGACTGTGTGGATGGACTTATCCCAGGGGGCATGGAACAAGCCTTACTTCCACCAATACCAGAAATGGAATATTATCTAAGAAAACATAGTGATACAAAGGAATCAAACTCTCCTCTTTTGTCTTCCAACAGTAAGTGGTTTAATTTATTAGCCTCCTCTTACTGAAAGTTTTTCTTAAAATTATTGTCTCATGAATAAGTTTAATATCAGAACACAGAAATAAAAATACTTGCCCATCTGCTAAGCACCACTACAGCATTATTTAACTATGGCTTGGAAACAGAAAGACTGTTTCAGAAATAGAATTCCCAATTTGGGGACAAAGGAAGACCAAAAAGTACACTAGCTTGTATAAGAAGTATGAGAAATCAAAAAGCAGCTCAAGTGCTTCTTTTAGGGAAAGCACTGCTTTGAATAACCCCATTAACAATTCTCAGGTGAAGGCAAAATAAATGTTTCAGAACTGTATGAAAGAAATTATTCTATTGTACTACTTAAGCTCCAGGAGTGCTATCAGTGGCCCTTGGGCTGTGGACATCATCATCAGTCTCAGCTTCATCTTTAAATGAAGGAGCATACCAGAAAGAAGAGCTATCATACACTGCATTTGTTTTGTCTTTTAAAAATTATCAAAGTTCCTAAGGCTGTTTCATCTTCTTTCTTCTCTTCTCCCTCCCTGCTTTCTAGCAGATTTTTCAGTTTTTCTAAAATTCATTTTCTCAATGCATACAGAGATACCATGTTTGACAAGGCAAGATTTCCAGCACTTAACACTCAAATATAGTATATTAAGTCATTATCTAGTTCCTCTGCCCTTACCATCAGCTCAAATGTACATGTGCAATTGCCATCTCTTACCATTTCCAAAGAAACAAACAAATATTTCAATGACTTCAATGTAAACTTAAAGATATATGACATTGTAGATGTACCTAAGCAGTCAAAGGCATGTTTTGCTACATATTTGCATTTGCTGACTAAACCTTTCAGTGTGATTCCTTTAAAGACAAGAATTCATTAGCAATACAGCAGAAAGCACCTGGGGTCTTTCAACAGTTGTTACAAAGATTCCACTAAGGAATTTGCTGTAGGCACCAGTTTGCTCTCATCGTAAAACCAGCATTGCAGGGATCCAGCTCCTACCAATTCAAAGCAGTTCTCCATTAATATGATTTGCACGAATCTAATTATTTCCATAAATGCTCCTAGAGATCTGCAAGGCTCCACACAGAAACCCATTATTTCCTATTTGCGTATTCTGTTATTTGAAGTACAAAGTACAGGATCCTAGTTTTATTTGTATATTTCTAAATACCCATCTGTTCCAATCCTTTTTTTTTTTTTTCTTTTAATAAATTTCACCAGTCCTGAAGAATGACTCAGTGTTGCCTTACAAACCTCAGTAATTACTGTATCTACAGAAGTGCCTTTAAGTGCTCCCCCAAAATGCATTTCAGTAACACCAACAGGAAATCCGGAGTTGAAGCAACAGCACCATATTTCACAGACATTACTGGGTCTCATATGATGCTCCTGTTAAATGCAGCAGGGCTTCACAGATCTCCATCACCACATCAGTTTTTATGCTGAAGCCCATTGCTAATCACTCCTACTTTCCAGAATGACCCAATTTCACGTGCAAGCACTTGTACACCTGGCCCAGAAATGAGATCTCCATGGAGTCTCCTTTGCCCTTCAAACACCCCCTTCCAGAGCAGGCACAGAACAGTGGCTTGTGGCCCACTGATTTCTAGGATATGCTTCTGACTGGTACATAACTTGTTATGGACCAGCCAGGGAACTTAACAATATTTATATTACCAGCATGTAAAGACAGCAGAGGAATAAGCCTATCATTTATCTATTCATCAGCACGGAGTGAAAAAAAACACCACACTGCTCTAAACAAATTTCCATCTTTTTTTCACTTTTTTCCTGTCTCTACCTATCATGTGTGATCTCTCTCTCCAGCAGACATCACTAACAAAGAATAATTAAACGGCAACCTAGGAGAAGTATTCTTGTAACAAATGTGAATAGCTATTGCTGTAGCTCAATCCAACCACTAAACATTGCACCCAAGCAAAAAATAAGAGGAAAATGTCATTACTTTTACCAATACTGAGAACAGACCTTTTAGAATTTCACAACATATACACAGTGACCAACTTTTACAAATGCTACTTCTGTTTGTGTCTTAATTTAAAATGTTATCTAAGCATTTTACTTTCAATTCAGGTTCTTATTTAAAACATTTGCCATGTTAGCCTATGTTGCAACTAGGTACAAGGTGCCAACTATCCTAGCTGCTTATTAATAAAGCTACATATCAGCTAGTAAACAAGCAAACATGAAAAATTAAAGAAATCTAGCAAAATTCACCTTCTTTACTACATATAAATCATCATTACTACTTATTTCAAGTAAACTCCAAAGGCAGGTTAATCTTAAACCAAAGCCTTAGAAGTCCAGAACATGGACTTCCAAAGCCAAGGACAGCTACAGATCCAAAAGGCAGACTTTAACAATTTCCTTAAAGACCACTTTTTGTTTTTAGAAATCTTCCACTTCAGTCTTCAACAAGATCGGAAAAGAAAGAACCCTCACCCCTTAGAAGAGTAAGGATCTCAGTGACTGAAAGGAAGCCAACAACCCTACATTTCTATACCACCACTCATTCATCAGCTGCTCTAACATAGCAACAGAAAACTATCAGGATCATCCTGTATGCACCGCATTTCCAAAAGGGGTAAGAAGTATTCTAGATTTTATAAACAAATCACCTAAATCTTTGCCAAAGCAAGCACCTTAAATGTTGCTTTTTTCTGACGGCTGTTTTTAACTTTTCATCTTATTTGCTCAACATCATGCTTATGCAGGTTAATAGAAACGGCTGTGTGACACTGAAAATGATTTGGCAGAAATGCACATATCTCAGTTGAGAGATGGACGAGAACACATTTAATTTCCTTGCATAGATTAAACATATAGAAACAGATTACTTCTTTCTAAAATGCTTCTTTTGCAATACAAATTAGAATACTCTCAGTGGCTCTGTCATATGTTACCTAACATAGCAAATTTCAGAGTTTCTACAAAGAACATACGTATTTTAAAGGCTCTAAATTGGATCATTTGTCACTGTGTGAGTTTGTACCATATAGCCCTCGTTCCTATGAAAATACACAAGACCTGAAGTTCTACAGTACAGTATTCCTTCTCAATTTTTTCATACAGCCATTTTTCTGAGGCTGCTTACTTATAATTGCATTTTAGGGCTTTGTTTAAATCCACAGAACTTAGATCTTTGCATTTCTCCAGGTAAGAGATGTTAGCAAGAAGCTATACTCCACTTTTACCAAACTTGCTTTAACAAAATAAAAAAGTATTAAAAAGTTATTAATATTACAGTCTACACACATGTATTTGTCATGTTATTCAGGAAATATTTTTCAACTGTCAGATGTAGTAAGACATAACTTTGGACAGAGAACCATTTTAGTATGGTCATACAGATGTTCAACCAGGGCTCATCTACACCAGCTTTTATCTTTCCACACCTGTTTGCAGATACTGTCATCTGCTCATTCACAAAAGATTTCTGCCACAGCAAGAAACTGGATCAGTTTCAGAGTACAATAAAATGTACAATAAAATGTTAAAAAATGGTACCATTGTTACAAGACAAAGTAGTGTTAGGGCATCAGACTGCAACCCATTCACTAAAGATAAACTGTTCTGAAGGCGAGATAAAAGAAGTTGAGTTTTAGCTGCTCTGAGTTACCATGCTTCACTATTAAACATGCCTTCAAAGACTGAATGGTATTTTGGAAGCAAATAAAGAGCAATTTCAATTCCCATACACTTCACATATTGCAAGTAACCTGGCTATGTAAGTGAAAACAGATGAACAGTAATGTGTGACAAGAAAAGCGACCAATGACTTTGTAATAGAACATCCATGTTCTATTTCTAAAGCACATCCTTTGAACAGTTAAAGACTGTCTGTCTGCCTTGTATTTAACTGGAAACCTAAATAAAAAACATGGAGGTTACAATCTCACAGAAAGGCAATCACAAAACTGTCAACACATTATAACACCAGAAAAGAAAATAACAGAAATTAAAGTGACAGTAGTTACAATACTTCATAAGCTATCCACAGAAGACAAAGGACTTAAAGAATGCCCCATCCCTGGAGGTATTCAAGGCCATGCTGGATGAGGCTTTGAGCAACCTAGTCTAGTGGGAGGTGTCCCTGCCCATAGCAGTGAGGTTGGAACTAGATGATCTCTAAGGTCCCTTCCAATCCAAGCCATAAATCAAGCCTAGCTTTTATTTTCCTATTTTGTGGTCATTTCCATTAAGTAACTGAAGGATTACACAGGACAAACATTGAAACTGGTTACACCACCTACTTTCAAATCCACAAATCAATTAGCACTTGATTTAGGATATATTATAAATGAAAATAATAATTAACTTAAATAATCATTACAGAGTTTATAAATATTAAAGAGATTAAAAGAAAGATCATCTTGACCTTGCCCAAGCATTTCACAAAAAAGCAAAGCAAGCAGCAATACATAGTATCCAAAACACAAGAAAACGTTAAGAGAAGTTACACTGGCCAACTACATTCAACTTCTTTCACCTCAAAAATCTAAAATTTCAAGCTTAAAACAAACAAAAAAATCCCCAAACATTGTCAGAGTTATAGTTTCTGCTAAAACATTCTTTCCAGAGAAAAGTAGTCTGAAGGCTCATCTGCACTAAACACTTATTTCAGAACTTGCTAAAGCATCATAGCCAAAAATGCTTGTAGTCTTCCATGCATTTTCCCAAGAACTAATTAAACCTACACACATTAAGGTTAAGCTCACCAATTTCCACTGAACTGGTTAAGCAGTCCAATTTCAGCTGAACTACTTAAACTTGGAAAGGCCCTAATGAGACATTAAGCTGAAAACCCCAGCCCTCCAAATGCCACCACTCAACACTTGTCATTGCAGCACCTTCCCTCACTTTCCAGGCTGCAATAAATTATTGCCAGATTCCTACCTTGTATTTCATTGAGCTACCAATACAACCTTGTCTTGCATACTTCCAAATTCTTTTTCTCTGACCTGTAGCAGATGCAAATTTCTTATGGCGAATGCTTTAAAAACTTGCTAATAAAGTTTAATAAAGGTATTTTCATACAAACCTGATATTTTATAGACATTTACACACTTGTGAAACATGTAGCTATTGCCTTCCATTAACATTCTGTTAGCATGTGGTTGCCAGCAATCCACACATCCAAAGGCTTTTCAGCAAAAACCTGATCTACGTATTTCAGTATCTCACCCACTATAGATAAAGCCAACCCAGTAACAGAGAGCGCTTTTCAGTAGTGCTGTGGCTTTTATTTGCAGGTGTTAAACTGAGAAAGACCCACTGTGTTTGACACTGAAATACACTGAAAAGGTTCAGCCTTCTATTAGAGATGTCAACATAAAATATTTTTTCTTGGATGCAAAGAGTTGTTTTTTTTTTAATATATCAGAACTAAGGAAGAGGTAGCTGACAAAGGAACAGAAGAATTGCAAGTTCAAAATCAATATAAAAAAATTCCCAGGCAAAAATTCCATGACTGTAATCCCCTATCATGGGAAGGCACGAAAGGAGGTATAGAAACAGATGTACAAAGAAAGCATTCTATTAATAGATTAATACATTTTTAATACACTTCACAGCTTACACATTGTCATAGAAAAAAAAGGTAGAAAGCTAGTAGAAAAAAATTCAGGGACTTCTTGAACTGCAACTAATGTCCTCCTACAGCCTTCTCAAAAATACAATATCCTTGTAAAGATTTCTCATTATTCAACCTGAGTGTGCATTTTATCAGGTTTACAACATTCCAAGACCTCCTACAATTAAAAAACATTTTCAAGTAATTTTTCTTACAGGTATTTCACAGCAGCATACCTCTGAACTTAATATTCCAATTTTGAAGGTCATTGTCAAGCTTTAACACTAAACAGAAATTGAATTTAAGAATATAGCACTAAAATAAAGTTATTGCAATAGGATTTTAAATAGTTACATTTGTAAAATTAAGTTCCATTTCCATTTTACTTCGTTATCCTAGAGGAATGCTGAGAAAAGACATACAACTACTATATTGTTCCTTAAAGAAGCAAGAATTGCAGCAGTACCAATAAGAATGCTTATCTCTGAAGCTCCTTGCCACCCACTGGACACCTGTCAGTCTTGGCACTGGCCTTCATGCACCCATGTAAAGAAGATTTTGCATGGCATAGCCCTCTCTTGACCAAATTAGGCTAACCTCATCCGCATTGACATCAGTGCCTACAATTTTGGAATCTCATTGACAGAAATAGCTTTATCACAGGGCCCGGCATACAAATTAAGCATCTGTATAGGGCATGCTGAACTTGTGGAAATGATGAAAAGCTGGAGTGGAAAAATCTTAGCATACGCTTTGAAGCTATACCTAATTAAGGCAATGGTTAGCTACTTCGGGTGAATTTATTATTTGCAGTCCTGGGTTTAGTTCACTTGCACTATTCTCTGTTTGCACACATCCTAGTGTTAAATACTTTAATTTTACTGATAACCTTGAAGAGTAGTTCAGCTTAGTATATCTGAAATAATTTAATATTTTAGATATATAGAAATCACATTTTTATTACCAAATTCCAGTTTTGTCTTCAAATTCAGCATCACTAATCGTCCCATTGTTCTGTGAGAAGCCATTTCAGCTTGCTACAGGATTATCTCCAGTACTAAATTTGTTCTGTGCATGACAAACTAAGAATACCAAGACACAATTAATTTCATGTTACATGACTTCGGCAGTAAAGGGAAAGTCTAGTATACTGGATCATAATTTCCTTAGGAATGTAGTGATCTAATTTTATAGAAGGACGTTTGTAAAGAAGCAGAATGGCAAAAGAGTTAAGCTACACAAGCAACCTCTGAAACACATTTGGAAAATGAGGGAAGAAAAAGAGAGGAGTAACTTGCATGACAGTAACGTAATTCCAGGCTCCTCATCATGTCAGAGCTGGGAGTTTACAGATCAAAAGGCATACAGCACTGCTCGCCTCGTTCTCTGGGGGAAAGGAGGATCTGCTGTCAGTTACTTCTCCAAACACGATGGAAGACAGACATGAGCCTTGATATAATTAAAGCCTTTCTCACCTTATGAAGCAATTTTTAGACTTAGGGAAATACAGATGAGCATGTAGAACTACAGATTAGAACAAAAGAATGATAGAAAACACTAAAAACATTCTTTGCTTTAAAATAAGTTACTGAATATGGATGTCATTGCTCCTGAACAGAACAGTACTTGAAGTGCTGAGCCTACTCCCAAAGACTTAGATAGAAAAAAATAGAAAGAAACACAACCCAGACTGTACTTCAAGATCCCCGATTCTTGGGGGGTGACATAGGGAGCCAATTTGTGGCACACGCACCAGAGCCTGGCTTCCCATGCTATAAATCAGCCTACCTCCACCACAGTTACCCCAACTTTTTATTTGTTGCTTACTACACAAAATTACAAATTATCTTCATGCATCTAACCAGAATTTTCCATGTGCAATCAAACGACTCACTCTCGCCCTACTGCCCCCTCTTTTGCATCACACTGAATAACAGTGCAGAAAAACAGGAAATGAAAGTTAGAACATACTGCGGCTGACCCATCAGTCTGGTCAAAATCCTATCCCATACCACACCAGACATTCTGGAAGTCACTTGGAAAAAGCCTGACTCTTGGTCTTTCATTTACTTTCCAAATTGTGAAGAGCAAAAACTTTTCAAATCGTGAAAATAACAGATCAATTTTCAACACTGAACTTTTATTTCGCTTTGAAAGACATATGGACTTCTATTAAGGAATTTATTTCTTTCAAGAAAGTTTCAGACATGTCCTTCTAGACAAGTGATACAGACATTTCGGAAAACATCCTGAACTGAAAGTATTCACGGCAATAAATCATTAGCCAATGTAGTCAGCTGTTTATGATCCATACTTATCATGTCCTTAATTTTAACCTCATCCCCAAAAAATATTTTAAAAAATGAGTACTGGTGCATCTTAACTGAATTATCTTACAGCATATACTCTTTGGTTTTTAACAGACCTACAGTAATAATCCATGTTGGTTTTCCACAGAGCTCCCAAGTCAATTTATGCACATAGGTTGTTGCTCCCATAATTAAGTCATAATTCTTTTCTTTCTTAAAAAGAAAAGTGAAAGGTCTGAAACAGCAATAGGCTTCACATACAGCCAAGTGCTCAAACTCTGAAGGCAGAATTAATTTTCTCAGTGGCTTCTCTAAAGCACTCAAAAATATCAGAGCACTTCACAAGTATTAATCTCCAAAACCCCAGCCCAAACATCAGTCCTTCTAGGCACCCAATAAGACTGCTAGAATTGTATTCTTCCAATTTTTTAATCACATACAGCCCTCGTGTAAGCATAGCTCCCCAGCCTGAGCTCTTTCCTCTGTTAGGAGTGGGTGGAGGGGAGGAAGAGGGCAGGAAAGGCAAATCAGGCTGCACAATCTCACATTAAGCACTTAACAAAACAGAAGCACACAATCATGATGTAGGAAAAGCTGGCTTTACATGTCTGCACTAATAAGCAATTACAAGATGGGAGCAGGAGAAACATCCTTCTCTCCAGAGTGGCATTTAAGTGCTTTATAAGTACACACAATCCTCCATTCTTCTCAGACAAAAAAAAAAGGAATGGTTGTAACACTTCTCACAACACATGCAAGTACATTTTGTGCAATAAAGGAGGCAGAGTTTCCCTGGAAAGCATTAACAAAATTAAAACCTCACAATGCATCCATGTAAGGATGTTAACATGGATTGTACAGGCAATCCAAATGTGTACTTCCAAAATGCAGTGCTTCTCTTCAGAATTATGTCCATAAGGGAAGAAAACTGTTATGCCATAAGTTTGTTTTCTTTCAGTTAAAAAAAACCCCAAACCAAACAAAAACAACCAAACTATGAAATTTTATCAGGTCAGAACATACTTTACCCACATAACTTCCCAAAGAAACTGCAAACTCTAGATTCATCCCAGAGGCCACTTCTGCTGTTTTAAGACATAAACCACATACATACATAACTTAATACATTCTAACAACAGAAAACAAATTAAAAACTATTTTAAGAATTAACAAATTGAAAATGTAAGCAAGCAATAGAGAAATAAATCTTTACACAGAGATACACAAATACGCTCAGCATATAAGCTGTATTTGGAAACAAGTGCACAAATTTAAAGCAATTATCCTCAACCAGCAAGTACCAACTTTTTACAGAAAGCAGTACAATGCAAAAAAAAAAAAAATGCAGCTACGTACATCAATTTTTATCCCTCTTGACCTGAGCTACTTACACTTTCCCCTGAAAAACTGAACGTTCTACACTGGATTGGCTGCTCTATTACCTACAAACCCAGAAGTTCAATAAAAATCTTTAAAACTCCTCGGTTTAGAACTTGTCCGAAGTTGCTTCCTCTGGGCAGGTTAGTTCAACACAAAATACCTACTAGAGTTGTAAATTGTATAGTAATTGGGGCTAGGTGTGGACAGGGCATTAGGCATAAAGAATTCTGTCCTTGGTGATGAGAGTAAGTTCTCAAGTGCGCAGTTCATACCAAAATGCCTTTGACTCTGAAAATTTAACTGTACAAAGCTTTGAACAGGTTAGCCAGAAGAGCACAGGAAAGGCTGGAGAGCCTCCTAGGAACTTCTGCAATAATTACAATGAGACTAAACATTGCTATAATTAAGTTCCTTGTTTAATAAAAATAATTGCGTAATGTTTTAAAATCCACAAGTATAGAGCAATTTATCTGAAAAACTGACGCCCCTCATCATCAGGTTATGGCTTGCGTTTATTGGTACAAGACTACTATTGTAAGTACTTCAAGATCACCTTGACCCAAGACATTGCTATGCTGTCTGTTACAGTATGTACGCACAGGGTACAACACCCAGGGGTGGCGTTGACTTGCACCTCAGTGCAGACATTATTAGATCTTCTTTTATCCCCTAATTTTGCAAAACAGGTTTCAATATAACAACACGCAACATTTGAGAAGTAGGAAGCAGTACAATTAATAAGCTGAACTCCTTTCCTGGCTCCAGCCTCCCACATACCCTTCAGCTGCACACCTTTCAGTCTTCCACCAAGGCATGGCTTGCCCTAAGGCAGTATGTATTATTCCACTTTTTCGTGATTCCAGTCACGTTGAGAAGGAGTGGGATAAGCTCACAGAAATGCAGGGCTCCTGAAGAGAGGCACTGGAGTAAAAAACTTATTTTTTTTGCAAGTAGGTATTTATTATTGTATGTTGGAACAGACAACGGAAAGCCAGCTTTGAAATCAGAATTGTAACTTCAAGGCTTAGAAAGGCAAGTTTACTATCGCACTGGAGAAAAATATGGTTGTTGAAACAACAGCATACATTCATTAAACACTCAGGATAAATTTCAGTTTGCATCAAAGCAGTACATTTCATGTTAATACTAGAGCATTTTTTTGTAGAAAAAAAGACATCTAGAAGCTAAAAAATTTATTTGAATGCAAAGCTAAAGGTCACAAAAATATCCCCCACAAAACAAGCTGAAGGGACAATAAGGTATTTTATCCTGACACGTGAGATTAGCTGAATATTCTCACAATACTTTAATGAAAATAATTCCATATAAAATGCAATTCCATACACAAAATGAAGGAAGTAGCTTATCAGCCCACAAGCCCTTCCTCCATACAAAAACTTTATTCTCTAATCAAATATCACAACATACTTTATTTTTTTCCTGGACATTTTGTACCATAAAAATACATCTGGCAAACTCACCTGATGAATTACTCTGGTATTTCCCCCCCTGCCCCAACATCTATGGTCAGTTTCTGTGCAACAGTTTGAGATTCTTCCTTTAAAAGTGAAAGGGTGGTGATTTCTATAACTGCCAGTATTTTTATTATTTCAAACACAAAAGGGTGAAATGTAAGAAAACCAATGTACAAGTGAACTGAAAGCACCTCTGCTGTACATCACATGAGACTAAAAATAGGTCAGGGAGCTCAAGATCAGAGCTGCTTTTTTTTTTTTTTTGCTCTTAAGACAGAAAAAATAGGAAGATGTGAACAAATCTTTAAGACAGAAAAATGATTTTCAAGGAACCATATTTGAGTTTGGGGATTTCCCCCCCCCCACCCTGTTACATTATCTGATTGATAGAGGTTTGTTTACTCAGTTTCAATTTCAATGGGTTTCACTTCCTAACTTTTTCTTGCACCAGCAAAAATACAACCAACCTACAAATTTCTGAAGAATACATGACTGTTCCTTAAACCGAAAGAAGGCCACCTATTCAACAGTGCTACTTAGTTGCTCTTAATTTTCAGCTTCGGAGCTGCAGTGAAACCTTTTTAACAAGGTCTGCAAACTGCTCAGGAAACCTGACAGTTCATTAATCAAGACTTCAGAAAATGGAAGGCTGGTGAAACCCATGTCAAGCTGGTAACAAGGCATAAGATTCTCCTGAAACAAGATGAAGTATTTTCCAAAGTCAGAAGAGCAACCAAAATCTTTCCAGGAGCTGGGAGAAAAGAAGTGACTGAATTAATGAATTTATAAATATACATAGCATGTGCATCCAAAGACAAAACGACATCCACGGGCTTTAACTGTGACTTGTGACAATTAACTAACTGCAGGTAGGAGATGAGCCTCACCACCACCAGATTAATCCTGAAGAAACTTGAGCTCCGCTTCACAGTTCACACAAACAGGGACCCAGAAGAGAAGCCAGGCATATTTTTGCCTCCCTCAACATGTAGCAAAGAGTAATTTTTCCCCCCTGCCTGACAGTTTCCATTTTGGCATGCATATGAAAGAGCACATCTGTGAACTGCACCAGTTCAGGCAAAGTTCTTCAAAAGCAACCTACCCAACTACCCTACATTTATTGGTCTGGACTGCCAGATACATGGAAACCCTTCAGTAAGCCACCTAGTATCACACACAGCAAGTCAGCACGTTCCAGGCATGGAGATCATTTGATACGATGAAGTCTAGAAGAGGCTCTGAGCTTATGAATATGGGAACAGCTTTACATGTACGCACTAAACCTGTGCATATCAAAATCTGCTACACGTGTGTAGACGGTATATCAAACTCCTAACCACTTTCTCCAATAGAGAATACTAGGTGACTCATTTCACTGATGTGTACATGCATAATTTCAGTGCAGATAAGACACTTTTTTTTTCCTTTACTTTTTGAACTACAGGTGTTGTCAAACTACCAGACCAAATCAACACCCTACCAGTGGTATCCATTGAAATGAAAATAGTCCTGCTAATAATCACTTGTCATGCTCCTGAAAAAAATCATTTTTAGGGGTAGGGGGAGACAATGGGCAGGGAGGTAATTGGGATTTCTAGAATAACTTTTTTTTATATCTATGGTCACCACTGATAGGCAAGCTACCAAAAAGCAGCCAGCACTAAAAGCATAGAAGCATCATCAGATCAGAAGAGAAAATAAATTAACAAGAAGAAACAAAGCATGATGTCAAGTGCTGCACAGATGCACGTGTTAAGCTTTCCAAGCAGAGAAGAAATGTAATACACCTAAATGGCGTATCAATTCTGTAATTATCATCAATGAAGTAACAGGCCCATTATATGTGTTGATATAAAAGGCTAATTCACCATCTACAAAGGCAGTTTAATCTTTAGTAAAGCAAATAAAACCATCTTCAGTATGTTGATTTAGGTGCCTTCTAAATCTACAAAATCCTCCTCAGGTATGCCATCAATTTTTTTTTCCTTGTTCTCCTGTCTAGATTTCTATGGAATATCAAGAGCCCACAACTTGATTTGTATGTCACAATGAAGATCTCTTAGATATCAAGGATGCCATATACTGATCTGTGTGATAACTTCACATTAGGTTCTTGGTAAAAGAACAGTCTGTCTATTGACAGAATGAAAACTATTAGTCCATACAAAAAGTTTCTCGTAACAGTACAGAAGAAATATAGTCAGGTACTAACCGGTGAGGCTCTTTCCGTTCCCCAGCCACCCCTGAAACTGATCCTCAAACCCTCTTAGAAATCCCCTATCAAGACACTGCTTTCAGGAAACACACCAACCCATGCCGAAATACAATCAGAATTATACATTTAAGTTATATATATAATTATATTATATACAATATAGTTATAAGGGCTAAGATAAAAACCATTTAAGAAAGCATAAAACACCTGAAAATGTAATAATCACCCACCATTTTTATGATGCAACTTGTATCAATGTCTATAATTTAAGGACACTAAAAGACTTTCAGTTCCCCTTTGCACAACAACAAAAAAACACTAACCAAAGTTAATTGTTACAAAAATACCTATCATTTGATCTGAAATCTTACGTTATTGAAAACACACAATCTTAAAATGAAAGCTGAAGAAAGAGGGGCTGAATAAAAAGAACAGAGCACTGTCTTAACTTTAATGACCTCCACTAACATGAATAAAAGCCTAGGAACAAAAAAAAAGTGTATTCCAATAGCTCTAATTATAATGCGTCACCTATTGTACTTGAATGAAAGCAATAGGATACAAAAAAAATTTTTATTTGCCATGACGCACAACGCTTTTTTTTAATCGAGTTATTTAAATCAATACTATCTGCAAATTATAATGAATGTATCGTACTTGTATAACATTTAAATTTTAAGGAAAGAATTTAACCAGCTTATGTGAACTTGGAAACTCTGAGATAGTAAAAAATATTCAAGTTTCAACTGGATTTGTTTACATTTGTCAGTACAGATACAGCTTCTGGAGCACTGCTCTATAAGCTTTCAGTGCATAGCTGTGCCTATATTTCAGAAAACACCAAGGCAGCTAGTATCACCCATGAACTCAGTCACTTTGCTTTTCCAAACAGAAAACAACACAGACCCACCAAAAACCAGCCTAGAGTTCACTTCAAAGAAAAACACATTTATTTTTCACTTAATCTGCATACCCTGAAACCAGTTTGCAGAAAGAGACCCAATACTGAAGACATTCTGTAGATCTCGTCTTCCAGAAGGGACCTTAACCACCAGCCTCTTCAGCTTCTGTTCCTCATGCTCAGTTTCTTAAAATCACACTTTCCTTGTCCACAGGTGAGGTACCACAAACTCTTAAGTAACTGACATAATTTCCAGAGACAAATCACCTAGATGGCTGGACAAAGCTGATTAAGAAGATACAGTACAGCTATACCAGCTTCATTTGAATGCGTGGGAAGAGCTGACGTTGGTGCCAACACATTTATGTAATGTGGTCCCTGCAGATGTTCAAATGCTTTGAGTTGTCAGCTGGCTTTGGAGATACACATCACAAAGCAGAATGGCAATTTAAAGAACCACCCTCCAGGTGGTGGTGTGTGGATTTTAACATGACAAGACATCTTGAGAAACATGCTGGGATATCTACCTTATAGAACCGAAAGTTTTTAAAACTTCAATGACACATTCCACCATTGTCTAATTAGAATTAATTTGTGCCCCATAGCCTGAAGAGCTGCTCTTAGAATACTTCAAACTCCTTAATCATCTTCAAGAAGGCATCCTTTTGCCATAATTTGGTCTGCGATTGCAGGACAATTTAAAGTAGCAAACCTGAAAATTCTTAGTTCCAAAGTTTGTCCATCCACCCATAACATTTTTAAATGCCTTTATTTCTTGTACATACACAGGCACGCACTTCAACATCTAATAGAGAAAACTAATAATCTAGTCTGTCCCTTTACCACTGGCAACAGAAACAGCAGAGGGCTGCTCTTGTGCCACCTTTTGTACTCTTACAAGGAATCAAAGGACAAGACCAAAGCATGCACAGTTAACACTATATAAGAACTCCTGTCTCAAATATTTGAAAAATCTACACAAGAATATCCTCCTCCCCCGATTATTTTTCTTTTTAAATTACTGGATCTGCTATGCATTTTACCTGTCTTTCCTGCTAGTTTTACACATTCAAAGAGCTTTTTTCTCCTTCACACTACTGTTGAAATATTTTACCTCTGTGTATTTAACATCAAAAAGCACAGCTCACACTCCTCCACACCACGTATTTGCTTGACGCCAGAAAATGAATCCTAGTTAAAGTTGTGAGGTACAAAAAAAAAAAAAGCATTCTTCCTAGATGAGGCAGCAGAAGATGCAAACTTCTACGTGCTCCATTTTGTCAGCATGAAGGACCTATTTGAGTTTTCACATACTATGATTAAGAGTCAGCATTATCAAGCACAGCTCTTACAGGTCTGTCCACTAGCTAGCTTCATTCAAACACTGCTTGAGAATTTTAAAAGCAAGCAGCTTGGCAGCCCTTCAGTCTCCCCTTAGCAGAACAGTTATTAAAAACAGTTAACCAGAAACATTTGAAACTCAATACTTGAAAATGTACTCATGAAGGTGAACATTAATGAAAGACAAATGCAGTTCCTTTAGCAGTAATGTCCATGGAACACTAAAAAAGCATTTCACTTTAAAGCCCACCAACCAGATATTGCTTCTTCCAGCTAAAGAGGTAGAAATCATCATGTTGCTCTCTGCAGCAAAAAACATGCCCAGTAATCAGAATATCCCTTGGCTGTTGTTGGAGATCTAGCATTAAAAAGCTATCATGAAAGATATGTCTTTATCTCACTAAGTAATTTTTCACAAATAAGAATAAATCCATTAATTTCATTTAGTGAAAAAGCAATATAATACTACAAAAATGACACTGCAATTAAAAGTGCAAGCAACAAAGAGTCTAGCACTGATACCCACCACAGTACCTGCAGAAGTAATTCTGCATTACTGACCCTGGGCCCCAGCTTGCATCATCAGACCCCAGAATATTTCTGTGTATTTATGTCTTCCTTCTCATCCTTTTTCTGTCTCAAAAAGCAGTGTGAAGGATTACAGACTGGCCAGACCCTTTTCCCCTAAGCATGAGTCCCTCTTACCCTCAAAAGTATAGGAGCAGAACTACCATATTCTATGGTAGACAGAACAGCCTATAGAAGAGCCTGTAACAATTGGAAAGGGAATTTACGAAAGAGGAAAGATTCCAGAAATCCAAAAGATCCCAAGTGAAGGTACATGTTTTTGGGTATCTGCATAGCTGCGATGGGAACAGAGATGCTGGAGGAGGTAGATGCTGTAGCAGCACTATTAAACTAGATCACACATTACATGAAAGGTCACTGCTTTTAGGGCTGAGATTACAAAATCCCTTATCTCATCCACAGTTCTTTTGCAATTCCTCAGCCCTAGAGCAGAGGTTTAACAGTATTTTGATTCCTCATTTTACTGTAATGCTATTTTTCATAACACTATTGAGAAAGATTTAGAATGCAGATAATCCTTGCACATTTTAGCCAACTGTAACTAGCTAGTACACACAGTTCAATACTGCAAACTAAAAAAAAAAAAGCAGCATTCAGGTAGGAAAAACTCAGAATATGTAGTCCTGCGTGCTACAAAACTAAAGAACATAAACACTTCACTAAATATCCATCTTAACTGCACAAACATTTCATCTGCCTTCAGAACTGCAAATCTTTGTTGAGCCCAAACGGTACATTGTGAATGCACCAATTTTCACTAATATATTTCTACTTCCTGAACTAGAAAATGTAGGACCATAGACTGATATAACAATAAAAACCTGCAGGATGCCTGGCATTGAATATAAGAAAGTATTAAAAAGAATACTGCAACGATAGGATGTTAATTCCTTTGCCTGCACATAAGGTTTTTTTGGCAGGTTCTTTTGTTCATGGCATTAAACCGGACTTTGAATTATTTCAGTTTATTATGGGTTTAATTAAGCCACATTAGTAGCTTCTTTATTAATCCTCTGGATATCATTGTTCTGGTGCTTTTACTAAACCTTTTCCAGTCATTGAATTCTGGACTAAGGACAAAAGCACATTTCACAATCCCCTTTATAACCTGTTTCAGGCCTATACTCTCCAAAGGTTGACTCGGGTGTTCAGAAGACTTATAGCAGTCAAAGGAAGTGTAGGGTTTCAGAAAAAAAAAACTACAAAAACTAGAAACGGTAACTATACTCTCCATCTGAATGCTCAAAAGCTCAGTAGAATCAGGTTTATTTCCAAAACCAGGATTCTCTTTCCCTGTGTTGTTCCTTTTTTAAGTTACGTCACTTCAATTGTAACCAACAACTACTCTTCCCAAATTACTGAGCACTTTAACAACCATGCTTCCAAAGGACACTGTCACTCCATAGAGCTCAAGTTCTTACAACTAGTATTGTATCCTGCACCCACCCAAAGTCAGCCTGCAAGCCAGTGCAGGGCCACTGAAACTGTTGGTGAATTACAGGCTAGGCACATCTCAAATGTGGTCCCTTTATCCCAGCTGCATGCAGGCAGCAGTCCTGGATCCGCTGGAATTACAAGGCAAAGCAGCAGCATGTGGGGGCCAAACTGGGAGCACAGATAAGTACATCATTTATGACAATTATTTATCCCACTGACTAGAGGATGTGGTGTCTGTCAGCACAGGAGGAGCAAAGATAGGCAGCTAAAAGCCATTACCGTGTAAGCAATACTGCTTACATTTAACAACACAAGCATCTCGGAACTATGACTGCAGACATTAAATAAAACCCTTCTGTGAAAAAGAATTTCTGTCCAAAATAACATTAGTAAAAAAACCAATGTCAACAATAATCATCAACCACCATGCCTCTCCAAGCACTAAGTGCATCATCACAGAGTGTCAAACAAGATAGAATTAAAGAAATTGCCCTCCTATTTTTCATGACACATTAAATGCAAAAACCATTGTACTTAACTTTAACAACCTTAATTTGAGGAGTGTCAGAAACAAGGAGCCTTCTGAAATGCATATTGTTACATTAAGAAATAAGCTTAACATGTATTCTTTAGCTTATCGATCTTTGCCTCCTCCTACCCTAGCCAGACCCTCTGCCATATTCAGCATAAGAGAAAAATCTTACCTCTTAGCTCCCAAACTGGTTTCAATACAACCAGATTTTTTAGTATATGGCCTCTTTCCTATGCTCTCATATGAATACAGCAGTATTAAGGATAAAGAAAGGTCTTACATTTCATTAGTCATAGTAGTTTTTCCTACTTAGTCAACCAATCATGAATAGTAACTTCTCATCTAATCCTCTCAAATCATCTTTCTTAAAAGCTTGTGGAGATGGATTAGCCTTGTAGTGCACAGCACATTATTTCACTTACAGCCTATTGTATCAAAAGGTGGTAGGCAAAGAATTTCAGTCAAGGGCCTTTTATTAAGACACAAAACATCCCTTTGGGCCTCAACATAAGCTGGGGGGCAAAAATAACGTCATATCATATGAAAAACAAAAGCACCAAGGTAACCATAGTTTCAACCATTCAACACTCTTAGGAAGATGAAACCTTTCTCCTTAAAAGAACCTAAAACTCAATATAGATCAGAGAGTACAAATCTAACATTATCCACAAGCAAAACTTAAGGAATTTACTACCTGGAATTTGCTATGTTGACTTCTAGTCTCCATTTATATTAGGTTGCAGAAGTCTCACGATTTCAAGTGACAAAGATATAAGCAGAGTGACTATATTCAGAAGAAAAATAGTACCCTTTATGAAAGGGGAAGGAAAAAAAAACAGGGATAACGTTTTTTAAAATATCTAGGATATTGTGCAATTCTCAACACAGAAGCTCAAGTTCACTTCTTTCATTTTTTTAAATTCAGGAAATAGATATGGTTCTATTTCCTCTGTCAATTTCTGTGCTATATACTAGATGTTTTATCTGGACAAAGGTGTAATCAGTTTATTATGTCCCAATGAAAACAATCTAGGAAAAGCTGACTAAATACATTAAATCCAGTGAAAAGTGCAGAAATTCCTATTATCACTCCACTAAAGGAAATATAACTCGGGCTTTACAACAGAAGAAACGACACAACAAAAAAAAACCCATAAAGTTACTATAGATCTACAGATCTCTCAAAATAAGCAAGAACAAAGAAAACTCTTCACCTTTACTTCCATACACAGACATATTTAGTAGCTTCACACCATCTTTGCAGGTGTAAAAAAAACTATATGGATTTTTCTTTACCCAGTACAAGAAAGAGCTCAATTACTGAAGTTGCTGAAATCTAAAGTCTAAAATTCCACAGATAACAATCAAGGAAATTTATCTACTCCAAACTTTTTGAGGACTGGTTACAGGTCTTTACCATTCCAAAACAGAAGCTAAGACAGGGCATGACTGACAAGACCTCACCACCACCACACATACATATTTCAGTAGATTACTGCTGCTCAGGAACTTTACTGAAGAGTTTAAAAACACAGAAGCACTAGTTCATGCCCGACTAAATGTGAAACCTCCTCAGCATATCAACTGCAACATCAATATATGGAATGTATCAGTTACAAACAGGAAGCACAAAATAACACATGCCAGCATCATTCCTGTCATGACAGCTATATGGTCCCTCCACTACCAGACCATACTATTAAAAAAGAGGGGGTTTTTTTGTAAGAGTGTTAACTTCTTCTGATCTAAATGTATAACCAAGTTCCTCGGGAAATCATTTGCATGTCAGCATCCCAACATAATACGTCAATTTCTAAGACAACTAAGAACCAGCATCATCAGATGGAGACTGTACACAAAGATGCCAATCCTTTCCCATACCAAGGCTGATTCACCTAATGAAGTCTCAGGCTTCCCATTATAACCTTTTCCCTCACAGTCTTGGAATAGGTTCCTATATCTTTTCTTGTGTGTCTTCTCCCCTTGGGACAGAACTGACCCCTTGCCCTAAAGTGGGCAACAAGTTGTATTTTGCATGCAATAAATATCCAATTTTACTAGTCAGAGTAGCCTCCAGCTATGTCTGCCCTGGGAAAAAAAAATAGTAGAGGAAACAGTCTCTTTCTTTCCACATATCTCATCTAGCAGCCAGGAGCAGAAGAAACAGTAAATTTTTCTGTTGATACAGAGCTATACTCATTCTTCTTATTGCAACATACTCTGATGCTCAAGCAGGCAAAAGAGGCCCTGCTGCAAATTGCGGCTCCCTCACGCCTTCAGGTGGGAGATGAGAAAAGAATTTGCCCTCTACCTTGCGATGAAAAGCAGACTCCATGAATCTCTTTAATTATAATTACTGTGGGAGTGTGGTCAGGAAGATAATAAATCAGATTGCTGTATCACAGGTGTACAAAGTGAGTGGAAGTGGGAAGAAAACAGAAGTTAGATTGCTGTAACAGAAATAAAAAATTCTCAGGCTATGCAAGGGAAGAGGGCAGGGAAAGTGAGATAACAGCCACAAGTTTATTTTCAACCAGAAAGAAAACAAAGTATTTGGCTACAAATTCCTTACAATACACCTAGGATACAATCATACAAATGAACATTTCCCCAACTAACCCTTAAATACAGTTTTCCAGAACTGCATTTTTACAACAAATATTCTGTCTTTGGCAGGCTGCCTTACTGGATTACACGGGTTGCTTATTTACACTGCAGTTACTTCTTAATGACATAATCAGAACAAACTGAGGAGAACTTCACATCTAATGAAACGCAAACTCTTCCAAGTTTTCCTATGAGGGTTTCTGTACGTAACACTCAACTGAAATTTGAGAGGTCTAGGTTCAATTCCTGGCCCCAGACACAAACTTCCTGTAAGACCCTACATGCATGTGCATGCACACACCAAACATTTGTATTGGCTTCTTCAAAACAATTTTCTCAAGTAGAATTGAACATTTCATTTAGCTGTGAATGCACACAAAGGACTATCTGCACAAAATGCATTATTTAGTATGATTTCCAAGACTAACATTAAACTCTTCAAGTTTTTAGCATGGCCTCAGTCCTTTCATTTATAGGGACAGGATATTCTGACAGAATACACCACACTCCTTTAATCATATCATGAGACAGATTCATTTATATCTTAAGACACTCAACTGTACAAATTCACATGTGAAAAGCATTGATGTGTTTTAACAAAGATTTACATGGTAAAAGACAACCAAGTTACCTTGGGTTCACACTTCTGGAAAAAGCTGCCAAATTACACAGTACTTCCATGCAGATTCAGTGAATTTAAGAAAGGCAAATACAACAGGTTTAGTCCAATCCAAAAGGTGTTTCTTATACATGAGACATAACGCAGCAGGACCTGGAAATAAAGTCATGAATCTGAGATCCTCCATGCTAGAAAATGACTGAGTATATTCGGAAGGCTACAATCTTAGCAGAAAACAAAAAGACACTTGTAGATACTGGGTGATGAGGCAAACACAAGAAAACAATAAACCAAGACAGAAAACTGTTCTAACAAATCACCATTCTAACTACTACCAAGGCTTTTTTGACCCCCATAGGTTTTGCAGAAATTAAAAGAATTGAAGAAGTGAGGATTCAACTGCAGATGCCCGCAAGCATTATTTTACACATGGCAAAACAGTAGAACAACAGAAATGTCAGGAAATTAGATCATTTTTATGACACTTTGTTTTACTTAAGTGAACATATTATCATATTGACTCAGAATTAACGCATTTTCAATACTGCTGCTCTTCAAGCAACCTAAAAAAACCACTTACTTATCAAATACAAGTTTGTTTGTTTTAAAGAAAAGCTGCTGAAAGAGACATCCCATGCAAAACAAGTCTAATTCCAACCACCTGTATTTGCACTACAATATTCAGTATTCTATATGACCTCATAATGTAATATTCATATACTAGTGCCAACTTCTTTTAAAATTGTTTTATGGTTAAAATTCAGTATTTCACAACTCAATGGGCACATAGCTACAATCCCTCTTTTCAAAGCAATTTCTCTTTAAAGACAGCATCAGAAAATCGAGGTTCACACAAAGCACAAGAAGCACTGTTACACAATCGGGACAAAGAAGAATTGACTTCTGGTGATTTAAGACAATCTAATTAATGGGGACTTTAAACTACTATTCTGCCTAGATCTTACGTAGGCAACTATAGGCCACGAAGTAAGCTACTATGACCTTTTGCAGAATAAAAGTACCAACGTTACTTTACACTACAGCATCTGAAAAAGTTAATTGGTCATAAAACTCAGAGAGCATTTTTTAAATTAACTGCCACATAAAATTACTATAGTGCATGAAATCCCCAATCAGAACTTGCCCATGCTGTGCGTAGAGTCAGAGCCAGTCTCTGCCTCTCGTATGAATAGATGCAATCTCAGCAACCAGACACAATACATACAAGATGAAGGGAATGGCAAGCATAGCAACAACACACAGAATTAATTCCAGAGGCTAGGAATCACATCATTAAAATTATTTCATTATTTTAACTTGTTAATTATTCATGCAGCAGAGATACGGGGAATGGCAAAAAAAGCTAATAAAAGAGGAAGCAACTGAGAAACACTGATGGAGAGTATTAGAAAGATACAAAAGTTATGAAAAACTGTGGATGAGAATAGAAAGGGGTTTAGTGTAAGGTTCCACATTCAATAGCAGAGCCAATCTAAGCCACTCCTGTCTCCCCACTGCTCATTACTCCTGGTCTAGGATTGTGGCGTACTGTTTCCTCCTTAATAACATGCACAATAATTTATCAAACTGTACTATGAATCAGCCAGGACTGAAAAATAAACTGATCAAAAAACCCCAGAAGTTGACACAACTACAAGGAAAATGCAAGGGCAGAAATGAGGAGCTGCAAGGGAAAAACAGGTCGTATCAACACTTATCCCAGCAACAAGGTGCAACTGTGGGATTAAAGACCAACGCCTACATTCAGACCATAAAAAATAAACCTCTCAACTATGTCTTGCAACTTGTAACACTACATGCAGAGTAAAGCATGTTTGGATCACATCAGGTGACTAACACTGAAAAGAGTAGTTACACAGCAGGTGCCCAAAGCACTTTCTTGATGTTGGGGAATACATTTTTCAGAGGAAGCATGTACCTTTCACTGAAGAATCCACCAGTACAGTACACTTCCAGCTGCTCTTAGTGACTTTTTCCCCACTGCATCCTCTTTAAGTCAAATCTAGGATTCCATGTGCATGATCTGCCGTCTACTGTTCAGGTGTATATAACATGGAGAGTCACAAGCATAATGCTATATTGCTCAAATGCACGAAATGGAGAAGCAGTAGAGAGAGATGGTGAACTAGATGATCGAATATCAGGTATCAGCACAAGGTACTACCTGGTAGACAGTCATACTTGGTACTTCAGGTAGAGATCTTTGTGCCTACATTTCTGAGATTCAAATGGAGCTTTTTATTATTTGTTCCATTAGCTCTCCAAGCAACTTCATCCTTAAGAGATATCTTTCTTTACCATCACCAGTTTCAAACATTTAAGGACAGAAAGGTCAAAGTCTATTCAGACTGCCACTAGATACCACTGATGACATTTTTAGAGGCACTGAAGAAAGTGCAGTTACAAGGCAGGAGGACAGAAATGAGCCAAAAATAGCAGGTTAGGCCAAAGTTTTCTTACTCATTTGTGATACATTTATGTCAATTCAACATGGTGGTGAGGGGGGGAAGGTGGGGAGTCCAATGCAGGACACAATCTCAAAGTGTTTGGAGATACTTTTGTGAAGTGGTTTTCATTATAAACCCTCATTCATTAAAAAAATCAGACTAAAAATTTTCACACTAAGTACAGGTAGTTTTAGAAATTTTTTACTACTATTAACAACATGAGTTAAAAACCAGATGAGGCAAAGCACCCAAAATTGTCTTCTGAAAGCTTACCTCTAATTTTAAAAACATAATTTTGTAACATTCAGAATGAACATCCTAAACAAGGTACTACTTAACATCCTCTTGATCTCACAGTGAATCTAAATTCAATCTCATCAGCATGAAATGTCCTAGTTATTTCAACAGTTACCTATACAAGTGCCCTTAAAAACAGCTTTTAACACTACCACTTAAAATTATTTCATGTTCAAAGACCATTATTAACTCAACCAATTGCATAAATCCATACAATAGCAGATTTTCACTTGACGGGACTTGAGCAATAACTATCCAAAACAACCTCCTGGTAACAAGTGTCACTTTTACTATTTTTGCTGTTAACACTTCGAAATTAAAGAAAAGACAACTACAGGGAAATAATTAATACAAAAAAAAAGTAAAGAGAAAATTAATAAGCTTTTCTCTACAATTACTGGGGACAGTAACAGATGTTAACTGCCACAAGTAAGAACTAAATTCAGCATTAGGAAAGAACTCTCTTACCACAAGAACAGTCAAGCACTACTAACAACAGTTAAGTTGCCTAGCGAGATTGCATAATTTCTATTATCTAAGGTGTTTGGGGGTTTCAAAAGCCTAGCGGTACCATCCTTTCCTTTAAATCAGTTCTGGCAAACTTCACTAAGCTTATTTTATTCTAAGAGATAGCAACTACCCAGTTTTCCGCTTGTATTAGTTTTCTACTGTTTTAGTAAAGTGAATAAGCAAACACCTGACAAGCATCAGAGATGGCATAAAGGAAGTAGTAATAACACACGCCCTAATAATACACGCTCAATGTCAGGACTTTAACCTTCAGCAATGCTGAGTTATGTCAGCTCACCGCATCTCATAAGACTGTATCTTAAAAAACAGATTAAGCAAACAGATTAGACAAACATCTGCTAATAATAATGTAAGTACAATTTATCCTTCCCGGGGCTGAGAGAAGTAGACCAGAATTCTTGAGGTCATTTTCAGCACTGCTTTATTTAAGCTTTAAAAAACCAATAGAGTGACCATTTTGAACAAACTTAGTGAAACTTTAACAAAATATTAAACTGAAATTTCACTTAATATATTAAAAGAGATAAATATTCGCCTGTCTAGCACTGTCACAATTAAATGCTATGTCTAATGCGGCATGCATTTGTCTCACCTGTGCTTCCCACATAAAATACCTCCTTGCTGAAAGGATAAGCCTAAAATATCTTACACCTAAATCATTTCACCTATAGTCTCTAAGTGTGAATTTAATTCTCAAAACCTTACATTTTTTAAGAAAATCTGCCAAATGTATATTAACTGCAAAATGCTGGCTGTACATACCAGTTTCTTGAGTTTGCTAACACACATCTCCAGTTTTATTCCTACCACTCAAAGCTAGCCTGAGCAGGAGACTGAAAATGACGGACTGGTAAGGGTTCAGACCTCTGAACAGCAACGGAACTGGAATACTAGGAGTCTTCCAGGAGACTTGCAGTTCAGAAACCAGAAAGAATCATTAATCTCACTGGTGATGCTTCTTAAGTCATTCACACAAGCCTGTGCCTGCAGGTCTGGTAGATTCACATCCTACTACCTGTTGGAGACTTCAGGAAAAGGAAAAAAAGGTAAAGACAACAAAACACAGCTGTACTGTAATCAACTGGCTGATACTAGCAAAGAGTTCCTCACTTAAATATCCTAATTCCCTTTTATTAATGCATAAGCTTAATTTATCTGGTTTACTCAAAGGAAACACTACTTGGACAAGGATACATTCAGTTTTCACTTTTTTACAAGTTATTACCTCTCCTTGTGACTCACTCTAATACACCTGCAGCATATTGGTCAGAAAACAAGGAATCTATTGAGAAGCTTGAAAGTTGGAAAGAAAATACATAAATGTTAACACCATATTTAATTTGATAAGCTTGTATATACTTCATGCGTCACCTGCTCTGGAGACCATGGAGAAAATAAATAAATACAATATATCACCTTAACCGTTTTGCCTATTCCTTTTCCCAGAAGATCATGAATGCTTCAAAACAGAGACACTCTTCTCTCATTTGTACAGGACAAAAAGTGCTAAATTAGGTCGGACTTTCAAGAAGACTTACACATATGGAAAGTTCACCAAGGACAACTCCGATCAAGCAGTACAAATGGAAAACATCCTAACCCCATTGCTATGTGGAAAAGTAATTTGTCACAAAAAAAGGTTTTGTCAATTATTACATTCATACTAAGGGAAGGAAGGGTTGTCAGCATATGTTCACCTTCATTTTCCTTACTAATAATGATTTCCATATGCATTCAAATTCCTGGTTATTAACACAGTATTTGTAGATTCTTCCTTCCCAAACATACACATGCCTAATGCTCGCCTACACACAAGAGCTCCACTGCTAGCAAACCAGGGACAAAGCCAAAAGAGACTGGTAGCTCTGTATTTTTATATATGCATATACGAAGCAGAGCAAGTCATAAAAAAGCAGAATAACTTAGTAAGATACCCCAAAAATGTAAACAACAAAAAACCACCATTGCATGTGTAAAGAAGGAAGACAATCTTCTGTAAAGGACAACATACTTCAGAGCACTGAAACAGACCTTTCAATCTAGACATGATAGGAAATCCCTGGAAGCCAAAACCGGCTGACTTCCCACCAAAACACATGATTTCCACCATAATTCCAAATTTTCTCCAGAGACTTCCATCAGAACATAATTTTAACACTGTTTGCTGGGAAACCATACTAAAGCATATTCAGAAATTTAGGGCACTGTTCACAAGAAAAACCTTCTCTTTGTCCTCATAGCTATAATGACCCTTTTTGTAGTATTTCCAACACAACCCGATGAAACAAAATACAGTATAGTTCATCTTGTGACTGATGTAATGCAGGCAGGGAACAATACCGTGGAAATGAAAAAGCCAAGGATCTTTGTCTCTTTCTAGACAGATTGCCAAGCCTTAGTAGTTGGAGGGAGAAATAGCTTAGCATCCCAAATAAAACACTGCAGTGCGCGTTCATTATGTCAGTAAAGTCATTGCAGCTTTTGGCAACCCCATACGGAACTTAGACCCTGCAAAGAGAGCCCAAGCTAAAAAGCTAAAAAACAGTCCTAGATTAAAAATTACAGAAGAAACAAATAATTCCCTGGCTCTGGAAATAAATCCCAGGGAGTTCACCGCTCGCACTACAAGCAATACTAAAAAGATAACCTCGACAATAACTAGCCATAAACCTATAAAGCGTTGTATTCTCTCGTCACCGCCACCGGTATTTG
>WKFP01012486.1:44617-66706 GCA_011057875.1 Pterocles orientalis
TCAGGTAGTTGTAGAGGGTGATAAGGTCTCCTCTCAGCCTCCTCTTCTCTAGACTAAACAACCCCAGCTCCCTCAGCCGCTCCTCATAAGACCTGTGCTCCAGACCCTTCCCCAGCTTCGTTGCCCTTCTCTGGACCTGCTCCAGCCCCTCAATGTCCTTCTTGTGGTGAGGGGCCCAAAACTGAACACAGGATTCAAGGTGCAGCCTCACCAGTGCCGAGTACAGGGGCACAATCCCTGCCCTAGTCCTGCTGGCCACCCTATTGCTGATGCAAGCCAGAATGCCGTTGGCCTTCTTGGCCACCTGGGCACACTGCTGGCTCATCATGAGGTGCCATAGTTCACCCACATAAGCCCTGTGTATTGTGGCTTCTTTACCATGGCAGATACAGCCTTTAATCGACACTACGCATGAGCTTTTATTTAAATTGAGGGAGAGTTAATAAAGTTTCAATTATTCTTTTCACACTTGCTCTCTTACACATCGTTCTCATTTTCAAGGTGGTGTCTAGCAAGGAAGAAGCGTTACTGATGACCAGATTTATCAAAAAGAGGGATACCCATGGAGCCAGAGAGACAGATCACAAAATTGGAGTTAGTTTCCTGGTTACTATAAAGAGAGGATGAAATCATGCAGGTGCTCCAGCAAGACAGTCTGCTTGGCTAACCACATGGCCCAGAGTACTGCTCTGGGGCACAGGCAGCTAACACTGGCAGAATGGAACAGTCTGAACAGAAGAGGATGCTTTTCCCACATTCTTGTACAAAATAGAGAGTAAGGATCCTCAAAGGCATAACATGCCTGTACTTTGAAAACACCCCAAGAACGCAGAAAATATTTATTTGTACAGGTATGTGACCAAGACAAGCACAAGAGAGTTTTTAGCTTCTTACCTGAAGAAGATACATGGTACAAAAGGCAGGGTTTATTTGTATAGACAGCTGTGGGAAATCTTTCTTAGAAGAAAAATACTTATGTTTGTTAGAACTTTATTAGAAGAAAAATACTTATGTCTACGATAACTTTCTTAGAAGAATAATACTTATGTTTATTAGAACCTTTTTAGAAAAGGGACATCATGTAGTTGATGTCTACTGCAGGAGAAGATAATACCTGCAGGGGATGAGAAAGAAGACAATTGTTCAGGATGTCAGTGAGATAAGGAGAAATTGAAGGTAAACAATCAACAGGATTAGGTAATGTTAAGGGTCCCGTTCCCAGGACCCTAGTTAGCCAATAGTAACTCTGTCTTTAAGATTTTTAAATCATTGTACCCAATCAGTGGTTGCCAAATCTGTGTGAATTCTGTATAAAAGTGTGCAATTAAGGCATAATAAACGGCTACAGCATGATCATATTGGTCTGCGTCTGAGTCCCTACCAGCGGCAGACAGCAAAAAAGTCTTTTCATTTGTTATGTCCTCAGTGACTGCTTTTACACGTTGTTTTTGGAATGTGCCATTTCTCTGGCTTATACCCAGATACGTCCTTTTTTTCTATGCAGTTATTGTCTGAATCAATACTGTGAGTTTCCATAGGACTTTCAGACATTTGGCAGCCCAGTTGAAGCCTACTCCTGTCCCCATTTGTTGCATCCCTTCCCTCTGCCTTGCCCTGGGTCTGTGTCAAGCTTGCTCACATTTTTGTGGCAATACAACATTCTTGACTCCTGTTTGGTGTGCCATCCCCTCTCCCCTCAAATAATTTTCTGCAGAACTTTTGGCTGTCCCCTCAGTGTGTTTGTTCTTCCTGAGTGGGATAATTTGCACTTACCTTTATCTGAGTGCATTGTGATTTCCACAACCCTTTTTTTTTTTTGGTTGGTCAAGACTGAATACTAGTCCTATCCTTTGATGTACTTGCAGTCTTTCCTAGCTCTCTGTCATCTGCACATTTAGTAAGCATGCTCTCAAAAACAGCCAGGTCATCAGTGAAAATTCTATGAATGAGTGAACCCAAGATCTGGAAGAGACCTGAAGAGCGATGTCCAGTATATCCTGTCAACCCTTGCTAACTCCTCTGGGAATGGTTTCCCGATATTTTTGCACCCATATTGCCCAGGTTCATCTTTCCTAACTTTAGAGGCTTAACCTAGCGAGTAATTGTCTAAGGCTAATTTCATAGTCAATAATTAAGGGAAAGGCAGCAGCCTATTCAAGTTATTCTCTGAAGTTGCCTTTCTCTTCACCGAAAAGAAGGAACACAGCGCAGCCTTTCTCCTAATTTACACGCTTTGATTTGTGTCCATGAAGTCAATTAGAAAAAGTGAGAGAGGTGATTTTGTTCACGGTAGTGTCAGGGCAGGGCGGACTGTGTAGAAGGGCAGTGTCAGTGAAGACAAGCTATGTCATGTGTACCCTGTTCCCATTAGCCACAGGCTTTGTCAAGCTGATGGAGCAGCAGATTAAGTTGGTTTGACTTGCTTGGTCAGACTGCTTGTTTGCTTTTGCTTCAGTTTCTGGTATTTCAAATATTATATTGAAAACTATTTAGAATATTTTCAATATTTGTAATAACTTCAGTTTCACTAAATTGACATTGGCTAATGGACACACACCAATTCTGCACCAAAACCAGCAAGCTGGAGAAGAAAGTCAAAAAGAGTAATCCTAGAGGATTTCAGTTTTTCTTTGCTTTCAGCCCTAAGAATCCCCCTCTGTGCTTAATACTGGAGTTTTCCTGAAAAGTATAGCCTCCAGAAACAGGGACTGACTGTGAAAACAGGCTAACAAAAGTCAGTTCTGAAACAGCTGCAGACTGTCGAAAGTTTAATATCGGTTCAAAACCAGCTTCTTGTAGTTTCACTGAAGACTTTATTTGGAATAACAAAGTGAAAAGGTGATTCTTTTCACACTGTTATTCTTTCTTAAATGCATTTCTAGAAAACTTTAGCTAGAGTGCACATGGCTTAAATGGTCTCAGCCACTGAAGTTATGGTTTTCTCAGTGATTACAGTTGTCTGGACAAAAATCCCGGTACTACAACAGCGTTAATATGACTAAGGGCGTTGGTGTCAGCATAAGCTTGTGGAGAAAGCTTCTCTCTATGTGTCATCGTTAAATGCATAGTAACAGTTGATGTGCAGAATATTTTTAATATCAGAGTGGGAGGATATGAGAACCCCAGGTGCAGTTTCAGAGGTGCAGCTTGCAAATTTAATGGTGTTATTAAAAGCTGAAAATTCACATCTTTCTGTGTTGGTAATGGAAGTGGGTTTGGACCCCTATGAACAGACATAACGAATGTGTTGCACGTTCCCCAGCTGAATCATTTCTCAACGTACCATTCAGCAAACAGTACCTGTTAGCCTCTGTGATAAGCTGTAGAGCATCAGTCACCTGTTTTGTCTGTAAAAAATGTAGTGGTTTATTTTTAATTGGTTTCGTAACTTTTTTTTTAATGTTTTATGTGTTGTCCCAATATCTCATTGAAATTGCACATCCTTTCTAGGTTTCCTCACGTGTAGAGGTAATTACTGTTTCCAGCATGGTCTTAAGGATTTTTTAAAACAACTTCTATTTAAAAAAAGAAATTAAGCAAGCAGTCCCAAAATCAGGGACTGAGAATTAGGTTTTAATTTGGAAGTTGTATTTAGGTTCAAAAGATTCCTGGTGTCCCATCTGATTCTTTATTGGCCTACTGGGAGATGCTAAAGATGTCTTCTAATATAAAAACTGAAAAGTAAAAGGATGAGCTAAAGTTCCAACATGCCAACTAGGCTGAAGCAACACTGTCTTATTAATCTCACTGTGTTGTGTTGTCAAAAACTAAAGGAAAGCACTTCGTTGTTTAAAGCTCAAAAATGAGACATTTCTTAGTAACACTAGAATTTTTCAGATAAAGAACATTTAAATTTTATTTTATTTCTGGTTAAATTGAAGATGAGCTCACTTCTTTGTTACAGAAGGTTATTTGTGTGAGAATTTAGAATAGTTGCTTTTTGATACATGCTAAAATTATCGGAAAATTTCTAGCAACAGAAAGGACGCATTAACAAGAGTCTCCCTTTGGTAGATGAAGCAAACCAGAAGTGGGAAGTGGGATAATTTGCAACATTTGCACATCTGATAATTTGGATGACTACATCCAGGAACCTAGAAGTCTTTCTTTTACGCCTACCTTTCCTTGCCCTTTGGCTTTTTTACTATTCTTTTTTTGTTGTTGTTATTAAAGAAGTGCCATTTTGTGCAATTATTCCCTTACAAAGAGAGTTACATTGAAATAAATATTAACTACCATTAGAATTAACAAATACTTTCAGAGGATCACATTAGTAGTAAAAATGTATACAAATTAGTATTCAAATTAAATTACTGCATTGTATTCCAAGTAATTATTTTTTTCTGCCTTTTCAAAAGATGCTCAAATATACTACTTCAATTTGTCCATTAAATTTGAGCTTGTATCAAAAATTAATCAGGTATTTTGTCTTATTATGCTTGCTTTTTAGCTTATTGGTGAGACTTCTTTTCTATCAAAGCCTATAGAAGTAGAAGGTAATCCTGTTCAGATGAACAGAAGCGAGAGGATTAAATATTTGCAGCAATTTATGCTTTTCCACCATGTAGCATCCTGACATTTCTTTGTGAAGGAGGGAATGTGTCAGGGTTAGCATTAGCATGACTTCTCCTTGAAAGTCTAGAAAAACATCTGTCATTCTGCCAGTCTTCCCATTAACTGAGCAAATGCAGCGAGAAGATACCATTACTTTCAAGAGACTACCTCTGGTTTTATTGAGGTTTATTCTTTGCTAGACCTTTTGTTTTTAACAATATCAAAGGGTAACTGGAATCCTGTCTGATTTACACCTCACTAAATTTCTATGTGCTTAATCCAATTAAAACTGGAAGGAATGTTGCCAATATGTCAACAAAAGTGCAACAAAGTAGTAGGAGGGTTAGTTTACAGAAATTCCTGAATTCTTTTGTCTTGACCAAATGAAAGAAAATTGTTCAAGACAAGTGCATACTAAAAGGATTAACTCTGACAAACTGAGTTTTATGTTCAGATAAAAGCCACTCTGAATACTAGAAAATTTTTCAGTCAATTTCTTAAAAGCAGCTTTGCTTTTAATTGGAGTCTCTTATTTAAAAGCTGAGGTGCGGGGTGGGGGGGACGGGGTCAGTGCACTGAAACGCAGAGGCTGGGCCTCTGAATGGTGGGGAGTGCACTGGAAATGTGGTTTCAAAATACATCTGTGCTAAGCTAGATGTGCAGAGGGACCATGCCCCTCCGTCTAGTTCTTCCTGACTGTTTACTCCTGCCAGTACTGATGCCCAACTCTAGATTAAGCCAAGAGAGTTTAGGGAGTTAAACTGACAGAAAATGAACCTTAGACCCCATCGGAAAAGTGGGGCCACACAAAGAGCACAGCTTGTACACAGTGCAGGTATACAGCTGCCGATGGGAGTGCCTGGTTTGGAGTCAGCCCACAGCTAGACCGCATCATCTGTATCATAAAAACTCACCTACATGATGTCAATCAGGGTTATGTAAGGGATTACTCAGATACTGTATAATCCAAATAGTCCATTTTTAGAAAATCTAGTTTTAAAATCTCACATGAAGATATTATTTGGAATATATGTATAGCATATATTGAAATATGTAACAGATATGTGGAATATATAATATGTGGAATATATATGTAACATATGTTTATGATACAAGACAGGCATAGCAGAATTTGCGGCAAAAAATGGGTTAATTGGCATAAAGTATTAGTGGTAAAAAGTATATACTTAATTTTATGCATGTTCTTACATACTTTGCTGAGTTGGGATCATGGAAAACACCCTTTAGTCATGTGTCAGAACATCAGTAAAATCTACATAAATCAATACCGTGTCAGCAGTTTTCTAGATTAAATTACCTGACTAGAAGTTTGTAGACTACTTTTTACAAGTATAGGCCTAAGAAAATAAGCAGCTTTTATAGTGTTTAATCTCATTTTGGACTCTTGACTATTTGTTAATGTTATTCTTTACTATACAGTGAAATTCTAAAACGTGTAAAATCTGAGTTTGCAAATTGTTGAAAACCTGCAAGACAGCGTGTTCTATAGAATACCTAAAACCAGGGAAAACCATTACATCTGCTCAGTTGTGTGCAGGAGGTTCAGAAATATTCTGATACCTTATTGCAGAGCACAAAGATTAGAGAACCAATAGGTCCAAACGGCTTAATTTAGTGAAAGATTGGTGATATTGCTGCTGATCTTCAGCTGTATGATCTTTGGGCAGGCTACATGTCATTGCATCTGTAGTCAAGAAAACAATTCCCAGATAATGAGAGAATTTAATTTGTTAGAAGTCAGAACTAATACTAATGCACTGCAAGTCAATACCATTTGCGTTACAAGTGACTGGTTTATTGCAAGATATGGAAAAAAATCTACAGCATGAAGCTATGCTCCTAAACAACATATAAACTCAAAGCATAATTGCTTCGTAGTTCAATTTTGAGATATATTTTTGGTTTTTTTATCACTTTATCATGTCCATTTCTGGAAACATTTGATGAAATAGATTTTTCTAAACACTACTTGGAAAAAAAATGAACAAATGTTCATCATGCAAACTTATTTATAATTGCTACTTATCAAATGTAGGAACAAACATTGTTTTGTATGTAATTTATAACAATATATTAATTTAAATTGCATGTGACTGTTAAATAATATGCAAATAGGGAAAGGCAGAATTGGTGAAATCTGTTATAGCAAATTGTCTATTTTTAATCGTGACAGCAAAAGTGGATGATGAAAGATTACAAAGTTAGGTGCCTAGCACCAGCAGAGGAGCAGCATATACTGACCGTTACCAAGTAATACATAAGGATTCTGTTCTGCTGGGATATGACATACATACTGCAGCAAATCATTTCACCTTTTTCTGGCATAGACTCCATGCCCACACTAGAAGTCTTTATAATAGTGACACATTCCAGACAGAGAGTGCTGGTGGCCAATTTCTGCTTGCTGTAAGGAGAAGGCTTTTGCCCAGCTTCCCAGGAAAAGCTTCACATCTCCAAGTTTGCGATTTTGGAATATAATAAACATGTAACAGTGCAAATTTTGAGAGTCAGCTGTTATTCAATATTCTAGTTTCTGTTTGTTAGAATCGTACAAAGCTTCATGCATGAGCGGACAGAGGGTTAACCTTGTCTGGGGACTGGTAGTGCAGCAGGTCAGTGGTAGTTCCCGGGAGTGCACATGCCTTCTTAAGTAGCTTAAGTGCTAGGATACCATGGTTTGGGAACCCTTGTCTGATATTTATAAATTGTTTCCAAATAATATTTTGAAATAACATGTAAAAGTTTGAAGAACCACTTTTTTAAGGAAAGCAAGAAAATAAAGTACCTCACTTCCCCTGGAGTGAACCATCCTCCTCCCCACTTTTGAAAAAAACAAAAACAAAACCAAAACCAACAAAACCCAAAAAACCCAAAAAACTAAAGCTGTAGAATTTAATGTGAGTAAAACCCATAAGGTTCCCCAGTCACGTAGAGTCGTTTATGGAACATTTTCTAAACAAGAGCTGCAAATGGTTGGCTGCTCATTTTCTGTCAATCTCAGTCGGGAGTTCTGTCACTGATTTATGGACGGCTGGGATTTCACCTTCTGAATCGAAAGGACATTAAAGATTATTTTGTAGGTTTTATAACAGTCATAAAATTCTTCATTGAATTCTGTATGATTTCCATAAAGTCCATAGGATCCTTGATAGAATAAATGCCTTGTAATTTGTTTGCCTGAATTAAGAAGTAGGAGTTATGCTAGACCTGTAAATATTTATGCCCCAAGATTTTTTTCTGGTAAAGCATAATTTTTAATTTATTCATAGCAATTACCACTGAGTTTTGTGGCCTGAATTTTCTATTGCAATCAATAGACAAATCATAAAGTTGAAAAGCGCATGGTGTTCTTTAGCAGGGAATAAATGCCAGCGCTCTATACTGTTATGATTATATTGACGTTATTATGGACAAATCAGCTGACTTGGAAATAAGCAACTAGTAAGCAGCAGCCATAATTTTAATACTAGTTTCTTGCTCAGAAGGACAGCCCGTGCTCTGTTGTCACAGCTGCCTAATTGAAGTTTGATCACACAGCTGGATCACACACCACTGACCGCTCTGCGGCTTTGGCAACTCATTGCTGTTACACTAACTTTTTGTTTCTCAATCATAAGCAAATTAAAGCAGGCAGCTGCAAAATCATCAATAGGTTAAATTCATTAGCTGTTCTCGGTATGAAATAAACAGGAAAATGAAGCTCTCCTTGGTCTTAATTAGTTGTTATAAAAGTTGGCAGGGAAACAAAGACATTTGTACACTCCTTTATTTTTGTAAGAGACTTGCCTGAAAGAAAAACCTCAGACATGTAATTTCCTTTTTTTTTTTTTCCCTCCCCTCCTAAATGCTCTCAGTCAGAGGCTAACCCAGCACCCTCCCCCTCAGGGCAGAAAGAAAGGTGGTTTGGCAAAGGGTTGCGGTATGTCTCTCTTGTGCGGATCGGGGCATGTTCTGGGGAGCCTGCACAAGCTGTTTCCACAGCGATAGGCCACACTCTGTATTTACAGTCTCCCGTACGGGTAATTCATCTGCAGGAGAAAGAAGCCTTCACCGAGCGCTGTGGTTCCACAATCATTACCGCTGGCTCTGGGCCATGCCACATCACCCAGCAGTACAAATTTGATCTGGATCAGGTGTGGGCACATGATTACATTTTTGTCAAATTAGCAGAGCGCTTTATGAGGATTTCATGCTGCCTGTCTGCTTTCATCCTGGTTGCAGAGGAACACACGGTGCCTGAACCGCAGAGGGTTAGGGCTGTGTGGGCAACCGATGCCTGTTGTAGCAGTCATCCCGCCGAGGGAAAGTGAACCTGTCAAAGTTTTGTTTGAACAAATTGAATTTGCAGAGAGTATTTCAACAAGAACAGCACTTTGTGTCATGCACCCACGGCACTAAAGCTGGCAGCAGAAGCCTCCGAAATACTTAACATGCTATCAAACATTGGCCTATCCTATAGCCACAGACTAGTCTGAGGAGTCTTCATTTTTCAAATTCTTGCTGTTTGCCACAGAACGTACCTGTGCTTGTCCTTGTATGCTATCCTGGCCCCTATATATTTTTTAAGGTGTGGTTTTGGGGTGAGCTGAAGACAATGTTAGACTTTACTGCTGCTCAAAAGGTGTGATGTCACAACTTCCATTGCATCAGCTCTAGCAATGATGCCAGTCATGGAGTGAGTCAGACTAGCAAGTTGATTTAATTGAAAACTGAGGAAAAAAAAAAAAGGAAGAAAAAAAAAAAGCAGTGAAAGTTCGAAAACAGTCCATTGCTGGCAACTCTCAGATTGATTTGAGCCAGCTATAAGCACACCGGTTCAGACTTTGAGTTTCAGCTCTGAGTATTTTCTAGCTGAAAGGTCTTGTCGTAATAAGAGGAGAAAAAAAACCCCCTAAAAACAGTTGTGATAAATGGTTAAAAATGAAACTACTAATTCACTGAAATATTAGTCTGCTGAATTATTGGGAAATATTTCCAGTGGGTTTTTCTACACCTAGTATGTGGAGAATAGCATCCATGATTATGTTTTTGCTTCTTTACTGGTGACATATTTATGCTAATTAAATACATTTTTAGTAATTTTTACTTTCTCATGGTAAATGGCATTCAGAAAAAGCCCTGTATCTGAGACTTCTGTCTTCTCATCCATTAATCTGTAATTCCTCTATTCCTGGGATTGCATATCTCTTTAATTCTTTGATTTTTAACTCAACCCCTGGCCAGACATTCCTGTCTGTATCTAGATAACCAGATAAGTTAAGATAGCCACTCAACAGCACTTGGAGGAGTTTACCTTTCCCAACCATCAATTAAGTGAGCATTTATAACACAGGGTAATAAATCCTATGTGAGCATTAATGAAGCTTTGAAAAGAAATGGCTACTGACTACCATCTCCCCTACTGTATCTCCTCCCTCCTGGGAACAATTTTGGTAAGGAGCCAGCTTGTAGGAATTTGGGAGAGAATAGTTAGGAGATTGGTGCAGGATGCAACTGAGGACTATGTTGGGGGTTCCAGGAAAGAGCTTGCTTAGACAAAGACTGCAGGAGGTGTCAAAGAGTGGTTTGAGAAAACTACGTGAAGGAGGACTATGTGGAGAGAACTGCTAGATGCTGCAGAAAGGTTGTACCTGGTGGGGAGGAGTGAAAGCAGTTGTGATTCCCAAGGAACTGGTACCAAGAAAATATGGTACTGCTGTTTTCTAATCTGTTTCTGGTAAAATAACCTGAGAAACAGGCCAAAGCACTCATTTATACTGTTCAGGCTAATCTTCTTGATTCTTAGCTGTAGCTGATTAGGCTGTGCTGAAATGAATAACCCTGCTTCCAGAACTGTGGGTTTGTAAATTTACGGTAAGAAGTGGTAGAATAATACCTTGAAGTGCTACAGCTATTTGCAAAAGAAATTACCAAGGCCCTGCCTAAATAAGGAATTAGGGGACTCCCTTACTTCACTTCTGCTAGAAGTCCTAGATGACTCACCTCTGAGTTGTCAAAGCTATAAACGACTGTAGGTGACTTCCTATCCTTTGCTTTTCAGAAATAAATTTAAATTAAAGTCAGAGAGATTATTATGATTTACATCTTAGTTATGGCTACCTTCATGACCCAATTTAAACTAGGGAGATAGACAGAACTTTCTTATAAACCACAGGCAAAAATAAAATTCCAAGTGTTCCACTGAATATTTTGTTGAAAATGTTAAGTATATTACTATTAGTTAAAACATCATTTTTAAGCCTCTAATTTAATTTCTAGGGAAAATTGTTTATATCATGTCACTTAGGTAGTCCACAAAGCCT
Source organism: Pterocles orientalis (assembly GCA_011057875.1). Taxonomy (NCBI): domain Eukaryota; kingdom Metazoa; phylum Chordata; class Aves; order Pterocliformes; family Pteroclidae; genus Pterocles; species Pterocles orientalis. The sequence goes on from WKFP01012486.1 coordinate 55,495, forward strand.
TTGAACTGGATTTACTGGAATGAGCTAGGAAATTTACAGTTCTGGATTGTTTCTCTGTGACAAACTGACCACCTAAGGCATGAGCAGTTTGGATGTGCAACTGACTGTTCATTTAAGGTTCGTACTTCTTGAGTTTGCTACTCTCTTTCAATGCTGCAGTTGTTGAAAGATATTAAAAACCCAGCATATATTTAAATTGAGATATTCTATGTGAATAGTAACAGAAGGTCACAATATGTTCAGAGACTTTAAATATATGAATGTTCTCTTGTGAATACTTCTTGTATAGATGGAGTTGCAGATGGGTTACCAGATGGAATACCTTCCTTCCAGTATAGTTATATGTATTTAAAAACGGATGCAATGCAATCATATTATTTAAATCAATTCTGTTATTACTTTTCAAGCCATAATGACAGTAACTATTCTGTAACCAAGAAATGTGGCAAGAGGAATGTAACTTCTTGCTGTAGCATTGTTGGGCTTGTCTGAGATCTAAAAAGGCTCTCTCCAAAGAAGGGACCTTAAACCAATTATCTCTTCTCTAGGAGATTGTTTGAATATCTAACAGGTAACATGCAATATAGTTCGGGCAGGGCATTAGTTGTCCAGGAACATGTGAAGCAGAACTCGCTAAAAAGAAATTATAAAAAGAACATTTTGGGACACAGCTGCCTCAGAAGTACTCTTCCCTGCTTAACAAAAATCAGTCCCTGTGCCTGAGCCAGAGGCCCAGCAAGCACATCTTGGCAGAAGCATCCTTTTCTACTTCCTCAGTCTTTTCCCTTTAGATTAGCTTGCTTGGCTAGGTGTTATTAGTGCTGACATCACCATAGCACAATATTAAAAAATAGACCAAAAAATAGATCCTGCCCAAAGAGTGAAAAAACAGTGCACACTGCCACTGTATACACCCTTTCTCAGTGTGCATAGTCTCTCATCTCATCAGCATAATCTAATTATATACTCATGCTTTACTTGTGTTGGGTCTTCTTTTTTCAGACTGCCATTCATTCACCTGTGAAAAGTCATTAAATTAGCAAGAGCTTTTGTTTCAGTCTTGTCATCTGCCTTCTTTCTCTCGTCACTTCTTGTCAGTAACCAACACAAATTCCAACATCCTTGCTGGTGTTCTTTTGGAAACATTTTGGAAGAGCAAGACACAGAAACCAGTGATAACGGTAATCACACTAGGAGGTTTTGGGGAAAGGAAGCAGGGCCACCTGTAACCAGTTGCCCAGAACCGTGTCCAGATGGCTTTTGAAGATCTCCAAGGATGGATATTCCACAGCCTCCCTGGGCAACCTGTGCCAGTGCTCAGTCACCCTCATAGTGAAAAAGTGTTTCCTGATGGTTCAGGGGGAGCCTCTTGTGTTTCAGTTTGTGACTATTGCTGCTGGCCCTGTCACTGGGCACCTCTGAAGAGAGCCTTCCTCTGTCCTCTTTGAACCTCCCTTCAGGTATCTATAGGCATTGATAAGACCCCCCTGAGCTGTCTCTTCTGTCCAGGCTGGACAGTCCCAGCTCTCTCAGCCTTTTCTTATAGGGGACTTGCTCCAGACCCTTCATGGTCCTTCACTGGACTTCCTCCAGTGTATGTATGCCCCTGTCTCTCTTGTACTGGGGGGGGCTGATCTGGACACAGCACCCCAGGTGTGGCCTTACCAGTTCTGAGTAGAGGGGAAGGGTCACTTCCCTTAGCCCGCTGGCTTTACTTTTACATGTTTCACTCCCGAAATGCCTCTCAGTAAGATCGTAGATTTTTCTTTCCCTGTCACTATTAGAAGAAAGAGGCAGAAGCTGCAGGTTGTCCATGAAGGTCAGGAGTGTTCTATCTAACCACTTGTACCTCCTACATCTCTTGATGATGTCAACATTAACACTGGCAGATTCAACAAACTAAGGAAACAATTCAGTGTTTAAAAATTGGCTTTCCTTTCTTTGGAAGCTAAAAATTCACACCAGTGTTGAGCAATGATGCCAGTCCTTTCATGCATGTATGTGTACTTACTACTCTTTCAGCTCTGGGCTCCTAGTTCCTGAACTTGCTTCGAGCCAGGATAAGGAGGGAGTGGTGGGAGGAGGGACCGAAGTGACTCAGAGTTCTTCAACCCCTGGCTCTGGTGTGCAACTGGAGGCTTCTGAAACAACCATGGACCTCCTGCTCTGTCTTGGCCATGTTTCATAATTTTTATAGGCTGATATGCAACTTCACATTTCCAGACATGTTCTGATTTGTCTGTTTTGAAAAGCAGGCAGCACACAAATGAAATGTAAAGTGTAAGTAGGGCTTTTTAGATATAAGATCCTTTGGGACTAGGACTGTTTTGCATTGCCTGCCACAGTGGGGCTGTGGTGCACTACTAGGTGTAACAGTACCAAAAAAATAAAAATTAATGCAAAGAGTGAATAGGTATAAATTATGTATTTTATTCTTCTAAATTATATAGCTGATCTGACAAAAAACAATTCGTTAAAGTTTGTGTCTTTTAAAGATTCATTAGAATGTGCTTAGGATATAGAATCCACAAAGGAAAAAACTAGATTTGCAGAGATTGTGTTTGTTGCCTTCAAACAAGAGTGCTTTGTAAGAAACGCAATATAGGCTACAGAGTAGTGTTAGTTTAACACACCAGAGGGAGCTGCATGCATGCAGAACTGTAGGTCTGAGTATGTGACAAGCTTGCAGAACAGAAATATTTTTCTTGAAAATAGAGTGTATATAGGTACATAGGAATTGGATAACCTCAAAGTGATTTTATTTTCTTCCTTTTATATTTTTTCTCCTTAGTGTATTCTTACCACTAATAGTGTACTTTTTGTTTGTTTGTTTGTTTGTTTTGCAAGAAGGATAAAGTGATTTCAGAGTTTGAGATAAAGCAAGCTGATTGAATAATTTGGTTTGAATAATTGAATAATTATTTATTTCAACATTTTAGGTTGAAATGTGCCTTGCCTTGTTCCCATCCAAAGCTGAAATTTGAGGGAATGTTTGAAATTGAAGAATATACCTAAGAACAAGAGAAATGTTAAAATCATATTTCATATTAAAAAAGCATCCACTTAACAATGTTTTTTTAATCAGCTGCCACACTGTTGCTTCCTTTTTCATAGTGTTTCTATACGATTGTAATTAAATACTCTTGTTTTTTAAAAAAATACTGAGTTATAGTTCAGTCAAGTCCAAGCACAAGCTCACTGACTCTTGCTGAAGCAGGCTTTACTGGATTATGAGTCTCGATGAATTCATCTGCAGAAGTTCAGTCTGTATAAAACCATACTGGGTGTCTGTGGCAAGGTTAGGTAGTGGGGGGCTGCAAAGGGTCCCTGTGGGATGAGGTTAGGGAGCTGCCCCATGATGCATACAGCCAGCTCCACAGCGCAGATGTACTCCAGGAGCTGGAGCAGAGATTCCCATGCAGCCTGTGAGGAAGATTGTGGTGGAGTAGGTATTTTGCTGCAGCCTGTGGAGAGGACCACACCAGAGCAGATATCCACACAGCAGGCCATCCACTCCATGCTGGAGAAGGTGGATATTTCCTGAAAGAACTGTGGCCCATGGAGAGGAGCCCACGCAGGAGTGGGTTCTCCTGACAGGAAACATGGCCTGTGGAGGACTCACACTGGAGCAGTTCATGAAGGACTGCAGCCTGTGGGAAGGACCCATGCTGGAGCAGGGGAAAAGAGGAGGAAGGAGCAGAGAGAGAAGCTGTTGCAAACTCACCACAATCCCTCATTCCCCATCCACCCTGCACTGCTCGAGGTGGGGGGTAGAGGAGTTGGGAATGAACGAGTGAAGTTGAGCCGGGAAAGAGGGTGGTGAGGGGAAGGCATTGTTTTATTTTTTGTCTTTGTTTCTCATCATCCAAATCTATTTGAATTGGCAATAAATTAGAATAATTTTCCCAAAGTTGAGTCTGTTTTGCCCATGACAGTAACTGGTAAGTGATCTTTCTGTCTTTATCTTGATCTATAAAATTTTCATCTTATTTACTCCTCCTGTTCTGTTGAGGAGGCTGTCATGGTTTAATCACAGCCAGCAATTAAGCACCACACAGCCGCTCACTCACTCTCCCCTGTGTGGGATGGGGGAGACAATCAGAGGGGTAAAAGTGAGAAAACCCATGGGCTGAGATACAAGCAGTTTAATAATTGACATAAAATATAATAATAATAATAATAATTTGTAGCAGCCAACCAAAATCAACCCATCACAAAAACATATCATTTGGAACTGGGTGATCTGGGAAATGAACCTTTTGTGTTCAATGGATGAACTGTTTGGTTCCAAGGATGACATCCCAGGAGCAATTGTTTTTTACTTCTCTGGCATTCCTTCTCTACTGCTAAAGGAAAGGAATGGCTCTCCAGACTTTTTCATGGTATAAATTAAAGGAGAAGCTCCATCAGGGTAAGAGAAGACACCCTGCATCTTCTGTTTTGATATAAAAATTTATAAGAATTCAGGAGTCCTAAAGGAACTTCTTCAGTTATCTTTGTTCTGGAAGAGACTACAGTAAACCTAAGCCATGGCTGGTCTCAGAGAAGTGAACTTTAGAGCAAGACTGTTGTATCTTTAAACAAATTTAATATATTTGCATGGGGGAAAAAAAAAAAAAGACAAATTCAAGACCTTGTAAAGAGTAAAGCACAGAAGAACAACTAACAAAATACACAGATGTCCTGTATTTTTTTTTTTGTCATTAACTCTCAGATACATCAGACATTAGGCTCATTAATGTTTTATTCATTCTTTTATAGGCCTTCCTGAGAGAGAACCAATTGGATACTGAGGAAACAAACAAAAAGAGTAATCAGACTCTACTGACCTGTTTAACCTTGATTGTGAAGGATGAAAAGCAGCAGCTGCTCTCTGTGGAACAAGGCTTCTGGTGGCACTTGCTTCTTTCCTTTTGGATTATATTGGCATCACGACATCAAGATATTGAACTGATAATGATGTGAGTTTATACATGCTAGATTGTGTTCTGCCACTTTTTGAAGCAGGTACGTTATTTGAATCACCTTGCCTTATTTTTCAATGCAAATCCAAATGAATTACGGTTATGTCAGAAAAAAGGCATATTATTACAACCTCTATATATGATAGTTCACCCTGGATAGTATAAAATTTGCACAGAAAAGTTGACATTAACGGGGGTTCCATCCTCTTGGGAGTTGTGGAACTGTTACCAGTATTTGGATTGTCTTTTAATATATTTTATTGTCATTCAAAGAAGTTTGAAATATTTAAACGATATTTTCTTGTTTCTGTTCCACTGGAACAAAAATACATAGCTTGAAATTAGGATTCCAATGTAGTTTCAGCTGTCAGGAATGGATCTAGTACTAAAATGGTAACTGTTGTATCTTCCTTAATAAATAGAGCATAACTTTTTTTTTCTAGAAAAGTATCATCTCATTGTGCTTTTAGTATTTTATAGGACTGCTTTAAATAAGTAAGAAATAGCTTTGAGTATCTAGACCTTCACGGTGATAAATCATTAAAAGACTGAATAGGCTAGTGAGTTTAAATTTCCATAGCTGACAGGATTATTAAAATTATTTTATGAGAAAGTACAAATTACATGACTTTTTAGTTCTTCAGAATAAAATCCATCATAACTTTAATTTTGTTTTATTCTTCGGAGTTGCTGTTGTAATTGAATTTTTAAATTATGCTGTGTATCTGTGGCTTCACGTGGTTGCCCACCATTATCTTGTGCGTTAACGGGCATGATGTGCCTTTTATGTTTCAAATATGATCAGAACAGATCCCAGAATTATTTTAAATATGCTCTGGACATATCATTACTAACAAGTAGGATTGTAACTGCTGCACATGGTAAAGTAATATCTATAAGCTTGTATATAATTACATTCTTAATTGTTAATTTAGAAACAGAAGTTTGGTCCATTTAGCTGATGGTTTGCATATGACACTTAAAAGAAGAAAGAAATTTTTTTTAGCAGATCACAAGACCTTAAATTTCATGTTAGCTTATTAGAAAAAAGAAAACATAAGAGTAAATATGGATTAATTTGTGTCTAGTAAACCAGGTAGCATGTGCCAGAATTACCCAGTTTATTATATATCTGTGTGTACTTAAATGGTGTTTGATTTTCTTTTTGTTATTGAACAAAGCTGAAGAGCTTCAAAGCATTACATGGCTAGTTTTGAAACAAAATGTGGCCTGGTAAATAATGTATGAATAATGGCAAGATAGTGTTTCTTGCTCAGCAATGAGAAGGGTGAAATAGCAAAGTGGGTAGTCTTACCTAACAAAAGATGTTCTCAGAAATTTTTCTTGTGGCTGGGGTTACAGCTTGCTTTCAGGCTTTTTCTCTGATCACTTCTCAACATTTGGAGAAAGGCACAACATCCAAAGAAATAAAGAGGTTGTGGTGAGAGTTCTGTTGTGGCAAGTTTGCCATCAAAGAGCTGCAGCTTTCTCTTATGAATGATAGGTATCTATACCCAGTGTATTTACTTATCGTTTATATAGATATATTTTTGTGTGTGTGTGTCATTGCATAGCGTTGTTTAGGTTTGGTTTAAAAACATTTCAAATTGTGATGGGTTGGCCCTTGGCTGGGGGCCAAACCACACACACCCGCTCACGCAGTCCCTGCCCCCACCCAATCATCCTAGCAATAACTATAAACGTTCTTCTCTTATCAATTCTCTCCTGAGCAGGAATCCAAAACATAGCTTCTTGCTAGCTATTTATGAAGAGAAGAGAAAAGGGAAAAAAAAATTAACTCTGCTCTGCTTAACCCACGACACAAATGTAGAAGGATGAACTATGAACTGTGACGAGGTAGTAGAGCCATTCAGTGGAAAGTCACTTAGAATCGTAGAATCACAGAATGGTTTGGGCTGGAGGGGACATTTAGAGGTTATCTAGTTCAATTCTAGTTATCTAGTTCAGGCAATGAGCAGGGACATCTTCAAACAGACCAGGTTGCTCAAAGCCCTGTCCAACCTGACCTTGAATGTTTCCAGGGATGGGGCATTTACCACCTCTCTGGGCAACCTGTTCCAGTGTTTTACCGCCCTCATTGTAAAAAATTTCTTTCTTCTATCTACTCTGAATCTATCCTCCTTTGTTTTAAAAACATAACCCCTTTTCCTGTTTCTATGGCCCTACTAAAAAGTCTGTCCCCATCTTTCTTATAAGCCTTCTTTAAGTACTAAAAAGCCACAATAATGTCTCCCTGGAGCCTTTTCTTCTCCAGGATCAAAAACCCCAGTTCTCCCAGCCTGTTCTGTTTTCTGTTTTGCCTCTGTTGTTTGTCTGCTTTGCCTTTGTGATGCATGAAGGAATGAACAATAGATCTGAAGTGCACTAAATCTATCAGCCTGTGCTTAGCCTTTATTTGCACTATACTGTAAGAACACCTTGTTAAATTTATCACAGGCTCGTTAATTCAGCCTGAAGTCTTGTACCTCAAATAAGATAGGACCCTAATTGACATCAGTATTTCCCATGCATGAGTTTGCAATAAACAGTTATTTTTATAATACTGAGGTAAATTCTTGATATCTAGTCTCATTGCCTAGGTCCAGATTCGTTCCACTTGTTTTCAGGCACATGAGTTGGGAATGACGTCACCCTGAGCATGCTGTAGAGGTAATAGGGAAAAAGTGTTTGGTCAATTGTCCTCTGAGTATATATCTCTGTCTGTTGACAATATAAGGAGTCTAGCTTGACTAAACTTCAAACTTGATCACTGAAATTAGGCACCTAAATTTGGTTAGGCTGAATCTGAATTCACCACTGCATTGCATTAGGTTGTACTCAGAGGTACAAAGCTCTTACCCCACTGCAAGAAGCCAATGACCTTAACAAATAGTATAATTATTCTTCTAAGACTTAGAAAAGTTAGATATAAACAAACAGAAATAAAATTAGGTGGAAATACTATGTGTGTGCATTAATGCTGTAGGGAATTTAGCCATTCTTTTCAGTGAGAGGAACATCAAGCCTTTAACATGAACAGTGATACCTAACACAAGAGCTTCTGTTATTTGGTTTTTGCTTTTCCATTTCCTAAAATAATTAAAAAATATCTTAAGGGATGGACAATAATTTAGAGACGATTTTATTCTAGTTTCATTTTCATGTATTTTTAACCTTTTATTACCTGATTAAAATATATTAAAATGAACAATAAGAAATACTGCCCACATATACTAGCAGTCCTTGCTATTTTAAATTCTATTCTACATTAACAGCTTTGGTAATGCACTCCTAACATGGCTGAACAAAGACAACGTGCTTTGTCAACGTCAGGTGAAGCGTTGTATGAAATCCTGGCCCTAGACAAGGGAGCAACACATGATGAGATTAAGAAGTCCTACAGGTATGTAACATGTGCTTTGCAACATGTCAAAAAATGCTTGTGTCTGGCATGATTATGACAGTAAAACTGTTTGTTTTACCTGCACTGTAGACATTAATTGTTACGATTTTTCTTTGCACCATGAGCCTGAAAAGAGTCAGAGGTGATGCAATGTGAATCTATTGATTTCCTCCCACAAGCAATCTGTGTGTTTCATCTAAAATGTTTTAATCTAGCTAAATGGGTGGTCAGATTGTTGGGAAAATAATGCTATACTTGTAAAGTGCAGTCTTTGAATACTGCACCCAATTCTTGTGTTAACATCTTTTCCTGAAATATGTTGAAAAGTAAAGCCAATGCAGAAAAGTGCTATAATAACGATTCAAAAACTAGTCTAAGAGACATGACAATTCAATCAGTTTATCTTGTCATAAAGAATAAGGCCAATAGATTATTTGATTGTAGTGTGTAAGCTCTTTGAAGGGGAAAAATGCTAGGTGTGAGAAGGTTCTTCACTTTATGAAGGCAGGCATAACCAACACTGGTGCTTGGAATCTAAAAGCGATTTGAGCTGGAAAATGAGGTACATGGTTTTAATAGTGAGCATAACGAACTGCCGAAACATACTGGCACAGGAAATGGTAGGTTGTCTACTGAAAAAGAATAGAAAAGTTTAAGACAAGTTTTACTTAAACACAAGTTATCAAAATGGTGAAAATTATTTTTTTGTTGAAATGTAACAAGACCTAGAAGTAAGACTAGATATGGGTCATTTTGCTCTTAAATTTCTTCTGCTGCTATTAAAAAGAGAAAAAAATTAAATATCATGAGTGAAATAGATGTTCTTGACATCAAAATATGCCAGACGTACTTGCAGGTTTAATAAATATAGTAAAACTTCTATTACAGCATCATTCTGGGTGTTGTTGGTTGCACTGTATTTATTACCAGTCAAACTTTAACACACCTTGCTTTTGCTATCAAATGCAAGAATATATTTGAACTGAAAAAGAGGTTATGAAATACAGGCTGCCAGAGAGGTTGTGGAGTCTCCTTCTCTGGAGACATTCAAAGCCCACCTGGATGTGTTCCTGTGTGATCTGATCTAGGTGTTCCTGCTCCGGCAGGGGGATTGGACTAGATGATCTTTCGAGGTCCCTTCCAATCTCTAACATTCTGTGATTCTGTGAAACAGAGCTACTTGCATCATTGTTTAGTGTGAATTTTGTTGGGACTCTGTCCTCTGTGTTTTTGAACAAACTGCGTCTTTCCGACTTTCTTTTCTTAAAGGCTTATATTAAATGAAAGTGGGAGAAGTAGTGAATGTTCAAACTCTTCACATAACGTCAGGAAAACTATTCACATCTCATGATTCTGTTGTCTTGCATAACAATACCACTGGGAGATAAACTTACTACAGTATCAAATTCACTCATGACTTGCACCTTCTGTGTCTCTGTAGTATAGCCTGGCTGCAGAAACCATATTCTGTATCAGATCTCATGCTTTCCTGTTGCTTTTACATTTTAATTTATGGAGAGGAAGCTTTCTTTAATCCCCAAAGCAGAGAGTTGTCATGGAAGAATGTAGAATAGAATTAACTATATTAAATGCTGAACATGAAGAAGGAAGATTTACACAGTGATCTGTGGTAAAACTGAGAGTGGTGCTTTATCCATCTTTATCAGTAATTATAGCAGAAAAAAGGCTGCTTCTGACTAAAGTGGAAATATCAGAGGGATTCACTTTTAATGGAGGAGCTGTAAATATTTGCAAGATAAAATGATGAGTCACTCTCATAGATTTGCTTTAATTAACTTTTAATTTATGCTAATCCAAAAATCTGCTGCTGAACTGGTATTCTTTAGTACAAGGTATAAAACCAGCAATACCTGATTCTGAGTTTCCTGCCATTATTAATTAAGTCAGTATTAATCATACTACCACAGCCCAGGGCAAAATTTACCTTTTAATAAACATGAGAGAGGTACCTCTCTGTGCTTTTATTTGGAGTTTGGCACAGTCTAATTTATCAAGGAGTAAAGCTAACAGGCTTCTAATCAGAAGAATTTCAAAGGAGATCTGTTTGTATTAAATACCCTACAAAAGTAAATTTACAAACTTTTTTTGGCATAACATAAAGTGTACTTTGATTTCTCCTTTCCGGTCTGAAAGTGAAGTAATATGCAGAGAGAAACCAAATTTCTTATATTTTCTACAGAACTGTTAAAAGATCCAGTTTGATAGACTATTAAAAAAAAACCAACACAAGGATGTAAGGGGGAGAGGACACATTGGTGATTTAGAATTTCTTGGAAAATATGTGCAGTACTTGATCCCATTTAATGATTGCTAAACAAAGCCATAATCACTTAGCTATGCTTAGGCCAGTGGCCTGTGCTACTCTTGATACAGCCCAGGATACTGTACTCCTCTGGGCCACAGGGAAAGGGCTCTGTGCCCGTGCTGCTCCTGTTACACCCGGGATGTTGTCCTACTCTTTTCTATTTGGGTGCACAGTGACCTCTCACACCTTCCGGAGAACACGGGCTCCAGGCAAAGGCCCTGTACCCGGGCAAGGGGAACAAAAAGCATTGGAGAATGCGGGCATCGATCCCGCTGCCTCTCACATGCTAAGCGAGCGCTCTACCACTTGAGCTAATTCCCCAGGCCACAGGCTCTGCCTGAGGTCCTCTTCCCTCCCAGGCAGCCACCCGTGATCCAGGCTGTCCTGCACCCGAACCCTTGGCCTCCCGGTGGCCTCACTCTCACACCCACACCAACTCACCCTTTTCATTTTCCTGATGGAGGTGGCCCAAGAAAAACCCCAGTCCTCAGGAGCACCATCCCCTGCCGATGGTTCTCC